>JASCZW010005670.1:0-179043 GCA_034211315.2 Aedes japonicus
CTCATTTGAGGTGATTCCTAGATTTGTTAGCACGTTCTTGTTTTCGAGATAAAAATGCATTTACGTATATGAAATTTTCTAGAAATTCACAGCAATGAATTATAAACTGGTTCCGATGATGTAACATAAATTACATTCTGTAAGAAACGAAAACACAGCTTTTTGTGAGAGTATTATAAAAATGAATGTTTTCAGGCCACTAGTGCACAATTTTTTTTAAGTCTGATATATCGTATGGTTTGTATATATATATATATATATATATATATATATATATATATATATATATATATATATATATATATATATATATATATATATATATATATATATATATATATATATATATATATATATATATATATATGTATATATATATATATATATATATATATATATATATATATATATATATATATATATATATGTATATATATATATATATATATATATATATATATATATATATATATATATATATATATATATATATATATATATATATATATATATATATATATATATATATATATATATATATATATATATATATATATATATATATATATATATATATATATATATATATATATATATATATATATATTATATATATTTATATATATGTGTGTGTGTGTAAC
The DNA here is from genome assembly GCA_034211315.2 of Aedes japonicus. NCBI lineage: Eukaryota > Metazoa > Arthropoda > Insecta > Diptera > Culicidae > Aedes > Aedes japonicus. The sequence continues at coordinate 642 of JASCZW010005670.1, forward strand.
CACGTTATTTCAATAACGTCATAAAAAACCGCGTTATATCAAAAAAACAACGTAAAAAGTCAAGGAAATAAAATTATATTTCATATTCATATTGAAAGGATGTGGCCATAAAAATGTATTGGTGATGGAAAAACATGGTTCCAGGAACATTGGCTATCGGGAATCTGCTACAAATGGATAGAGGTTGTTAAATCAATTTGTGAGCAAAACAGTCCAGAGTAGTTATAGAGAGTTTTCATCTTCAGCAAAATTTCTCAGTGTGTCATTACGTCGTCTTTTTACATTAATTTATTAGTTCCACATCATGCCGCAGAGATGGCGCTGCAGTCTATCTTTTCTAAATTAAGCTGCTAGAGATTTGCCGTCTTCGGCAAAGTTTCTCAGTATGTCATTCGTCTTCTTTTGACATTATCATATTTGTTTCAAATCATGCCACAGATATGGCGCTGCAGTCTATCTTTTCTAAATGAGGCGCTAGAGAAATGCCGTCTTAGGCTTACTTTCTCAGTATGTTGTTTGTCGTAATTTGACTTTGTTATATTAGTTCCACATTATGTATACTGTAGAGATGGCGATGCAGATTATCTTTTCCATATAAAGTGCTAGAGAGTTACCGTCCGTGGCAAAATTTCTCAGTAAGTCATTCGTCGTCTATTGACATTGTTAACAATTAACATCTTTGCTAAAGACAGCACCTTCCTACAGCACGATTTGGCAATTTAGATTTCGGCGCAATTTGGAACTAATCTGATAATGTCAAGTGACTATATTTTACATTCTCAACAACTTTACTGATAACGGCAACTCTCTAAAGCTTCATTTGGAAAAGATATTTTACTGTGCGGTTTTATTACGCGGTCAGTTATTTCAAAAACGACGTAAGAAAACCGCGTTGTTTAAAAAGCTACGTAAAAACAGTCAAGTCACAATAGACGTGAAAAAAATTGATTGTTGGTGTTGATTGTACATTTCCCAATTTAGCCTCTGAACAATACTGTTTAGAACATGAAAAATTGTTGTTTTCAGTTTATTATGTGTACTTTTTTAAATTCCTCAAAAATTGTTTGCTGTTTTTGTAAAAAATCATACGAAATTTTGAGTTTTAATTCCATACCGGCTTTAGGCTGCTTGGGCTGGCGCTTGAATCTAGTTATGTAGCACAGTATTTGGAAGGAATACCAACACAGAGAGGTGGTGATATCTCAAGCTGACCATGGTTGACGAGCATGGCAAGCATGTACATTATAGATAGGACACGGATGGCCCGCTTAGGAAACATTATTTTGAGAAATAGAATAGACTTTCCCAAGTAGGTTGTATTAGTAACAGAGTTTACGTTAGTCATTTTCTTTATCAAAGGATCATTGTTTTCACATTAATTTCCTTGCATTGCTTATTTTTTCATATCAGGTTAATTTCAGGCACATGAGGTTGAAATTTTGTTTAACTGTTGTGTGTCCGTCAGGTACCCGGGTACCTTTTTGGATTTCAATTCGCGATATTTCAATGATTTCACAAAACTAAAATGCCTACATCTCCAGCAAGTTTCAACCGATTTCAACAGATTTGGACTCCTTGGATTGAAAATTTTCTCTTCTATCAAGTCTACTTATCTTGATGGACCATTTCGAAAACCTTGAATTCTAAAATCCGAATTTTCTCGGGCATGTCCTGTTGTAATGATACTGATCGTGGATTTTGGTAGAAATCCAGCAATATGGGTATCAAACTTCTTAAATTTCTTCAGCAGATTGACTTTTCTTGTTTTGGGTCCATCGGATATATGAAACTTTAAGTGGCCAGTCCGGAGTAGGTTCTCCAAGGTCCGTGGCTGGTCATAGGCATTTTTCAATGGAACCATAATAATATGTGTATCGAACTGCTTGTAATTTTCTCAAGCGTTTGTTCCTTGTAATCCTGAGTTCACCAGACAAGTAGGCCTTGAAGTGACCGTTAGTTCCTGAGCCGGTAATTCCAAAACAGGTTCCCGCGAGGAGTAGGGTGGTCAACAACATTTTCTGAAGTAAACCCTTGCAATATGGGTATCAAAATTTATGAATTTTCTTCAGTAGGTTATTTGTAAACGTTTTGTGACCATTTGACACATTTTTTGTAAGAAGATACCAAATCCAGAACTTATTGAAATCTATGTTTATTTATGGCTTTTGGTTGCAGTATCATTTTGATTTACTATTAACTTTGATTTACTTTGACAGGTAAGCTTATTTTGTCTTCAATTTGCAGATCTAAATGATTTCTCTACGCAAACTTTCATCCATGGTCATATTTTAATTTCAATAATCACTGGGAGAAACAAATTGAACTGAAGTTGAAAGCTCCAAGCAGGATTAGCAAATGTCAGTTTCGTTGAAAAATGACCTATGATTTTTACCAAAATACGTCTGAAAATCTCACCGGGCGAGAAAACGATGATGGAGTTTTTCTTCAAATTCTCATCGATTTTTTCGTCATGACAACACGTGACAGTGTTTTGGTCATCACTCCTACAAACACATTTATTGGTATAATTGTGAGATTTATCACAAAACTTAAAAGCAGTTTCCACTTTGTCGATAACATGTTATTGCTTGGCATATTTTATGCAAACTAGTAAAATATTGCTGAAACAAAATCGTATGGAAAATATCTCAGGATCGAATGATGGTGTGAGAATGACAAGAAAGCTCGTGATAGTTCGTTTCTTCTCGTGATAGTGAGAAGGCCTGTTTTGTCATCGTCACATGATGGCCGTGAGATTTACCAGCTCTGGCTCCAAGTTAATAATTATGGAAGTGCATTTGGATTTTTTTTCCCTAACTCATAATGCTAGTACTTTTAATATATGTTGTAGATTTTTTGCAGGCTGGTTAATTACAAAATGAGCATTATATTGTTATTCTTTCGTTATTTAGCATAAAACGATTTGTCCATTCTGTTGATTATGTTGCTGACAACGCAGAAGATTCTTGGAATCGACATACGAAAATCGGGTAGTGGATAAAACTATCTTTTGCGATGGTCATTACAATTTGGTATTGTTCATGCACAAAGTTGCCCAAATCCAAGATTCGTTTTTGCAAAAGAATTTAATGTTTCGATGGTATCAACAGTGACCTTCGAATGCGTTTCATGCGGTAGGTTATTTCAAGGAAAAACTGAAGATCCTCGGCAAGAATATCAAATCCGCCGGTCCTTAGTTGTTGGAACAATGCTGGAGTGGAGGTACTCATGCAACGACAGGAGAGTTATTGGCAGCAGCTGACATTCCTTGGATATCTTTCAAATCCTTCTTGAGCGACGAGGAAGAATTAGATAATGTTTTAGACCGGAGCTTAGTTAGTTCCACTGAAAAGGCCGTAGAAGAGGAAAAATCGACGATTCCTTCGATACCTGGTCAAATCCTCAGGAACAATAGTGTACGTCGATGGGTGCTATGGCACGCGGTCGTACAATAACAAGTACCGATCGACTTCTGGTGGAGCTGTTATCGTCGGTCACAAGTCCAAAAAGTTTTATACGGTGCTACTAAAAGATCATATAGCTTGCGATGTTTGTTAAACAAGCGACGGGCAACGACAGAGAGCACAAATGCGCAAAAACTTTTCTGGAGCAGCTGGCAATATGGAGCCGACGATAATAGTGGAAGGTCTTAACAAGTTGTACCAACTCGGGTTGAAAGCGGCAGTTATTGTTGGGGATGGAGACTGCACCTCATTCGAGGCAGCCAAAGACGGCACCCCATACGGCGACGAAATTGAGAAACAAACTGCCGTAATCACACAACGAGAAATCTTCGTCGACATTTGATGGAGGTAAATGCTTGTATGATATTATGGAATTGTTTTCTATGTAACTCTATTGTCTATAGATACACGGATCTGCTGTAAGTGACCCATCGAAAAATTTACTGAGGGATTTCGTAAGTAAAATCTGCATTGGCCTCCAATCAGCAATCAAATATTGCAGAGATAGTGGAGGAACTGATGTCGACGGCTTGAGACACGACATTAGAAACATTATCTACCACGTATTTGGAGAACATAGCAACTGCCGATCATATTTTTGCAACAAGGTGGACACCGAAGCGTCGAAAATTGATATTTTGAAGTCGAGCGATAAAGTTTTCAATTCTATCTGCATATTGATGGAGCGAGTAGCAGTAGATGCCGATAGGCTTCGTCTAGGCCTCGAAACAAATGCTGCAGAACGCGTCTTCAGTTCAGATGCCAAATTTGTGGCAGGAAAGCGCCAAAACTTGTCAAACTTAGGTAGTTACGATCGAAGGTTCAAAATGGCCGTTCTATTAAGAAACGAAGGTTATGGCTGGTCCAAGAACATACTGGCGGAGTTTGCGCGGAAAGACCCTGGAGCAATTTATGATCAATACGTTAAACAGCGGGAGAACCAAAAACTCTACACTTCGAAATCCAAGTCTCGACCAGATTTCATTCGAACTTCAAAGACCTGTAAGAAGCAAGATGCATATGGAGATACTGCAGTACTTGCACGACGACAGCCTGAAGAAGAAGAAATATTACTCAAACGAGAAGAGTTTCAGGTAATACAATTTAACTTCAATTTTAATGATAATAATAAAGAGCACTAAAAAAAACCTATTGTAAAAAACATAACTGTCATAATAATAAATGAGGAAAAAAATAATAGTCGGCTCAATATGTTATTTCTAGATTTCAGCAGGTACAACTTGTTTTGCAGTAACATCGACCGTTGAACTTGAAAAATTCGCGAAAGGACGGTTGTTGGTTGCGTTTGTCCCCTCGATTATTTGCACAAAGAAAAGCGTATGTTTCAACCAGCGAGCAGACCAATATACAAACCTTTCGTTTATTTCAAGAGTTCTTCGAGCTAATGAGGCAGCTAGAGCTTATGGTATCAATGAAGTACAAAAGTTCTATAACGTTAATTTGGGGCATAGACGGGTGTATTTTAACGAGCAGGTTAACTATATGTGTGGTGTTATTGACGGTAGGGTTAATTTCAAATAATATATAATAATATAAACTAACATGTTCTTTACCAACAGGAATAACTGACGACGGAGAAACTCTTATTATAATAAAAGCCAAAAATCTCAGTAACAATAAACAGAACATAAAAACATTTGCTGAAGCTTTCGGAAATATCAAAGATCTGGGTTTCAAAAAAGCTGGAAAACGGAGCCCTTTGTTTTGGATCGGAAGACAAATATGGAAATGCAATCAGCTTTGTGGTTGATGAATGCAAAACGAGCAATCGTGGTATTTGTTAATATGGCGAGTCCAGAGAGCCAAGTCGTGGAAGTTAACGCGGAAGACCAATATTTTGAGAATACCTGTAGCAAAACACTGAATCTGTTTTTCAACGCCTATTTTATTGTCAAAGCAACAGTGAAGAACATTATACCATATAAGTTAACCGAGGTGTGTTATAAATTGTAGTGCAAACATATGTAAGCCTAACATATTATTTACGAATTGCAGATCGGAGAATCGCTCGAATCATCATAAAATGACGTGTGTGTGTGTGTGTGTGTGTGTGTGTGTGTGTGTGTGTGTGTGTGTGTATGTATGTGTGTGTGTTTGTGTGTGTGCGTGTTTGTGTGTATGTGTGTGTATGTGTGTGTTTGTGTGTGTGTGTGTGTGTGTGTGTGTGTGTGTGTGTGTGTGTGTGTGTGTGTGTGTGTGTGTGTGTGTGTGTGTGTGTGTGAGTGGGCTACAAATGCTGAGATGGCATCCTGCTTAGAGCTGTTATACTTCGGATAACACAGCTCTCAGGTCCTCGAAGTTCCTACCTCACGCTTCCACGGTTCAAAACGATGATATCAGACCGCCAGCAATAGTTGCTGGTAGCGTAGCTCTAGGCAATGTCATTACAATAAATTCATCAGTTTTTTATTGCAGTGATAGCGAAGTGAGGAGGTGCGTTCATTCTATAGTTATTCTTAAATAATACTCATAATCATTATTATCATTACAATATAATAACATGGTTACAACATGGCGAAAATTTTGATTATAATAACTAATCCAACAGAAGCGAACTAATTGCAATGTAAGTCTACAAAAGTCTACAAAACATATCCACCAAGCTCAACCCTTATTGGTTTTCAGACGTTCGGGAGTAGGTGAATGTTTCAGCGATGTAAAATAAATGTAAAAATCACAATAACAATTTATAATATTCTCAATAAAATAAGAATGATAATTGCTATAACTATAATTCAACATAATAATAATCTTGATCATCAAACCAACTTTTGCTACCATGATTTCTAATTAGTTATTGTTGATATATTTATTGAAATACTGAAAATATTGAAATATTCAAGTAATCCAAATAAGTTCTATCAAAAAGTTCTATCAAAAGAAAAAAGAAAAATCATTAGAATCGTAAAGATAATTTTACAACAATTTTTATCATACCAATCATTATCATCAGAACAATAGTTTATCAAAAATAAAATGGTTATCATATTAATCAATATCATCATTATATCATATCATTAAAGTTAAAAAACGATTATCAGCTTTAACGGCCATATCATTCTTGATTATGATACAAATGATCATAATGTTGATAATGCATATCATAATAACTGTTATGATAATAATCATTTTAATCATAATACTCATGACTATCATGGAGATCATAAAATTCAAAACCGTAATTACCAAAATCATCAAAATCAACTTCATCATAACATAATAATAGTAAAACTGGTAGTAAATATAATAATAACCATTATTTTAATGACAACAATATGGCTTATGATGAAAATAATTATAACGAAACAAATAATTTTTGCCATGATATTCACAATTATAAGCCTACCTATTCAAATAATTTAAACAATACGCATATTTAAAATCATATTTATAAAAATATTCATTATTATTATTAAAATAATAACGAGCATTTTATTTCTATTATTATTATTATACCTATAACCTTAATTATTTTATTTTACTTTCATTATTGATAATACTATAACTTTAACTATAGCTGTAACTAAAACTATAACTTTAACTACAACTATAACTATAACTATAACTATAACTATAACTATAACTAACTATAACTATAACTATAACTGTAACTATAACTATAACTATAACTATAACTATAACTATAACTATAACATAACTTAACTACACTATAACTATAACTTTAACTTAACTATAACTATAACTAACTATAACTATAACTTTAACTTTAACTATAACTATAACTATAACGATAACTATAACTATAACAACTATAACTATAACTATAACTATCATAACCATAACTATAACTATAACTATAACTATAACATAATAACAATAACTATAACTATAATTATAACTATAACTATAACTATAACTATAACTATAACTATAACTATAACTATAACTATAACTATAACTATAACTATAATTATAACTATAACTATAACTATAACTATAACTATAACTAGAACTATAACTATAACTATAACTATAACTATAGCTATAACTATAACTATAATTATAACTATAACTATAACTATAACTATAACTACAACTATAACTATTACAATAACTATAACTATAACTATTGCTGGCGTCGGTGGTGTAGTGGTAAGCGTGACTGCTACTTGACACCCCAGTGGGTCTGGGTTCAATCCCCGTAGGTGTTTTTTCTGAGGGGAAAAATCTGGTCACGTCTTCCTTCTGGAAGGTAAGTAAAGCCGTTAGTCCCGGCTCTAATTCATGAGTCGATAGGTAGAGTCCAGGAAGTGGAGTCGTCTTCCTGGCGTCGGTAATTGTCACCATGTGAGGAAATAGGCCGACGGAAAAAATATAACTAATACTATTACTGATTGGGAAACTAGGAGAATTTAAAATTTAACACTTCATTTGATCACTTTTTAAAAAAATAAAAAATTAAACCTTGAAACACTATTTTAAATTTTCGCTAGTAATCGCGAGCAAATTCCATTAAATTTCACTATGAGCTTATCTTTTGACAGATAGGCCTATTTCGTCTGCTACTTACAGACTTCTTCAGTGTCGAGTGCTCTATTACTATTACAATTATTATAACTATTGCTATTACTATTACTAAAACCATTACTATTACTATCACTATGACTATTACTATTCCTATTACTATGACTATAACAATTACTATTGCTATAACTATTCCTATTACTATTACTATTTTTATAACTATGACTATTACTTTTATTATTATTATTAATATTACTATAACTATAGCTATAACTGTAACTGTAACCATAACTATAACATTAACTATAACTATAAGTATTACAATAAATATAACTATTACTTATTACTTTTACTATTACAGTTAATATTACTATTACTGTTATTATTATTATATATTATATTATTATATGTTTTATAAAAATATATATAATAATAATATAATATAAATAATAATAATAATAATAATATATAATAATATTATTATTATTATTATTATATATATTATTATTATTATTATTATTATTATTATTATTATTATTATTATTAATATTATCATTATTATTATTGTTATTATTATTAATAGTATTATTTTTATTTTTTATTATTATTATTATTTATAATAATTATAACAACAATTATAATTTAATGAAAACTAAAATGATAGGAATAATAATTTTCATTAGCATTGCATGTCTAACGGTTTCAATACTTCCAGTTTTAGATATTTTGCATCATTTACCGATTTGACCAATATCACTATGCAACTTGAATTTAGGTGTGGCCCGAGTGGGTGTGAACCACACCAACGGAAATCCATTAACTTTCACCTTAAGGTGGATTGTCACAAAATGAGGGCTCGATTCCTGTTCTAGCCGGTGGAACTTGAAAATGTGCCTACTCTACTGGTCCACCGAGCGTTGTGTTGTCTGTTGTATAATGTTATGTGTTCAGTGTGTGCAACCGCTGGTTGAAGACGGTGTAATTTTCTCTCTCTCTCTCTCTCTCTCTCTCTCTATAAAAGAAATATCTTGCCCCACCCTATTTGAAAAACCTGGCTACGGCTATGCCCATACCTCTCACGCCAAAGTCACGAGTTCGAATCTTACAAGTTACGAAAATACCGTAAAGGTAGATGAACCAGCCCAGAGCTTAAAATCTCGCCAGTTGGACATCCAAATTACAGTTGCGTATTGGGTGTGGGTTAATGGCCACTGTATCGAACCCGAAAATATGTGCTTCATGATCTGAAAATCTCATCAAAAAGTCGGATTGTATGTCATCTAACAAGTTCATCGTAAAAGCATCGTTAACCTGTTTTAATATTTTCTAATAGATGACTTCAACCGGAACATGCGCAGGGGATACAAAAAGTGCCATTTCCAATCTAAATTGAATCAATCGCCCATATTACTCTGGTTGCAATTTCATTGCATCAATTGAACTACCTTCTTTCCTGTGAATTGCCGCTGCCGCACTGTATCTTTATAAATTTCGGGTTAGCGAAACGGAACACGATCAAATCGGTTTTCTGTTGCCGAAAAAAAAAAAAATGTTATTTTTTCTCACTTTCCAGCGCAACGAACCATTCCATTTTATTTCATCCTACTGTCATATTTCAGCGTACAGCACTTTCGATTAATGCCGTTTTACATCTAGTGTCATGAAACAAGAATGAGCCAGAAATATCATGGCGGGGCGATGGGGGCAAAATTGCAAATAATAATAGGTAGCTAGTTATTGCCGCCGTCGTCGTGATCGGCACGAACTTACTTTGTTCGACGGTGCAGGGTCCATTCAGAGTCACGTCAATTCCGAATTGTTACTCTCGCTTGACCAGGGATCCGGAACTGGAATGCTCTGTTGTGCTCTCGACAATGTAAAAGCTCTTCTGTCAATCAGTTTGCTTCATGTTCGAACGATACACGTCGCCTGGATGATGATGGGGCTACAATATAACTATAGAAGTAGAAATCATTATAGCAATCTGATAAAGTGATACTGAATGAAAATTAATCGAATGATTGCACTGAATTGAATCTAGTCGGATGAGCCGAACAGATCAGTTCATATTGAAAACTGATAAAACAGACATTCCTCTATTGAACTGTATCATGTGTACAGACAAACAAACATCCCCTATCTCACCTTGCGAAAGTTACATGTCATTTCATCCGAACAGATTGTCACGTCACACCTGACATCATAATTTCGACACGAAATTCCACAACATCACGAAACAGGTCCGTGGTTCGGGCAATGTGGTGAGATCCATTCGGTTGATGCGATTCCACCCGGGCGATAGGCATCAGACCTCGTTAGCATCTTCATTTGCTTCTACTTTATGGGCAAATCTACGGTTTGTTTACTGATTCCCTCGACTCCATCATCGTCGGCCGCGGTCAATGTGGATTTCCCTGCTGCCTGATGATGATTTAAGAAGAAAGTGAAATCGATTATCACTTTCCTCTGCAACGGATGTCGTTTGTCACTGCCTAGAAATCCAACTGAACCTTTGTTTGTTTTGCTAATTACTGTCACCTATTTTCCCTCCGGTGGATCATCATTATTATTATTATGGGCAACACGTCCATCTCCTGACGATAAAACGATGGTTGGTGTGGATTTCCGCACGCGTCACTACTGGTGGAATTTGGTCATTCGCAAATTTAAAATCGAGTGTGCTCCTTTCCGTTTTCTCGAAATGTGGAACATTAGCGAACAATTTTTAACCACTTTCACGTAAATTGAGTCGCGTTCGGGTAGACCAGACAAAGCCCGTAGCAAGCGACAAAAAGTTATCATCGGAGGAGGTCGGTGCCCATCATGCATGCGGCACCTTTTAATGTTAATTACCCACCGTAGAGTGCGCCTGCCATGCACCTTGTGGTGGTGATCTGCTTTCTAACGTATTTACATTAGAAATGATGTGATGCTCATCAAGTGCACTTTTTATCATATATATTTGATGGTATGGAGAAACGTGTGCAGTTTGAAAAAAAAAATGTAGAATGTTTTGGTTTAGTATGGCCAAAAATGTATCATGGATGGTGGAGCTCTACTTTAGCAATGGCGTTTCTGGCAACTATCGTTGTTATTTAAGCATATATAAATTAAACGGCTTAATTATTTTACCGCGTACAGTGCTTATGCATTTATTATGTACAAACAATCAAGCCATTTGCTTTAAAAGCGGCTAAGTAATAGCAATAATTGGCGGAAATAGGTCCGCTGTCAAAGTAAAAAGCCTGTCCATGTTACATTTCGGACACTTTTATTTAAGTGTAGATTTTGAATTATTTCACGGATCGCTGAAACGTTTCACTTGTATGACAGCTGAAACTCTCCACTTTATTACGTGGAACAACATATTTACATTCTCATTACGTTCAGTAAAAATGGCGTTGAATCAAGTGGAAGTGCGCCAACCCATTTTGTACGAACGGCAGCAAAATTCAAGTTTATCGGTACGCGATCTTACAAAGAAACTAAAACTACCAAAAAGTACCGGGTTTTGTGTTTTCAAATCATTTGACCAGCGCTTGACTGTGGATCAGAAGACTGGAAGTGGAACAAATCGTAGACTGAAAAAATATTGGATTAGCTACTACTGGAAACATATGTAGATATTTTCCAATACTAAAATAATTGACTTTTACATGAATATCACAAAGAAAAAGAAATTCTTTTTGACTAATCATTTAAATTTCACCAGACACATAAGATTCATTTGATATTGCCAATTACTTATCAATTATCACCACGATGAAATTGCCACACTATGAAATTGCTCTAACTTTTTAACCGTTGGGTAGAATTTAATGAAAATTTGGGTGGATTTAGTTCATAGTGCATTATTTACATCCTGCAAGTTTTAAAGTCCTGTGATCAAAACTCGCGGAAATGGAGTCGAAAGAACAGCTCGTGCGTGATAAAATCTTGCGCATTCATCACGAGAACAAGGATCTCTCGCATCGTTCCATCGCTAAAACGTTGGGAATCGCGAATTCCACGGTGTCGCGAGTGATTAAGCGGTTCGAGGAACGGTTGACCACCGATCGGAAGCCCAGAAGTGAAGGAAAAGTATTCCGTACAACACCAAAAATCACAACCGCGTAGTTGGGGCCTTCAACCGAAATCCGAACGCCTCCGTTCGGGATGTGGCTAAGAAGCTGCATCTAAGCCGAAGTTTTGTCCAGAAGGCCAAAACTAAGGCTGGGCTTCGAACGTTCAAGGTACAAAAGGCCCCTAATCGCGACGAGAAGCAGAACAAGTCCGCCAAAACCCGTGCCAGGAAGTTGTACCTCAACATGCTGGACGAAAGTTGAATGCTGCATCATGGACGACGAAACATATGTGAAGGCCGACTTCAAACAGATCCCCGGCAACCTGTTTTCACGGCCAGGATAAGTTCAGCGTTCCGGAGCATGTCCGCACTCAGAAGATGTCCAAATTTGCGAAGAAATTCCTGGTCTGAAGCCATCTGCACGTGCGGAAGCGGAGTGCACCTTTCGGACCCAGGACACGATGAACGGACAGGTGTACATAAAAGAGTGCCTCCAGAAGCGGCTGCTTCCTCTCCTGAAGGCCCACAACGTCCCAACAATCTTCTGGCCGGATTTGGCCTCATGCCACTACTCCAAGGACGTGCTGAAGTGGTATGCGGACAATAAGGTCAATTTCGTGCCGAAAATGTTCAACCTCTCCAACACCCGGAGCTCCGCCCCATCGAGAAGTACTGGGCGATTATGAAGCAGCACCTTCTTAAACGACCTAAGGTAGTGAAGACAGTCGAGGAACTGAAGAAAGTATGGGTTTACATGCAAAAACGGTTGATTCACAGGTTGTGCAGAATCTTATGGCCGGGTTAAGGCCAAGGTGCGGGCATTTGCGTATGGACTGTAAATAAAATACGAATAAAATGGTAAAATGAAGTTTAATAGTTATTTCTCAATCCCTGAAAATTTGATGGCAATCGGATGAAAACTCGAATTTTGCGAATCAATTTTGTATGTGGCAATTTCATCGTGGACACCCTTTAAGTGAATTTCTATTGGATAGCCATTATTGAGAAAAATTCCAATCTTTCTGTGCGAAATGTGACTCGCAAAGTTGGGAAGTCTAAATCATAGGAAGTCAAAATCATACTCAAAATCTACAAGAAGTGAAGCAAAGGCAAGGACTGAAGGCGTACAAAGTGAAAAGGGTGCCCGACGGTAATCACAAGCAAAATTTCACTTTAAAAAGTTGTGCTAAGGAGCTTAACACCAATTTTTTGGCAACATTTTCTTGTGTCATAATGGACGACGAAACATACGTACTTGAAGACTTTGAACAGCTTACGGGTCTGGCTTTTTATACCGCAATGCAAAGGAACGCCGTTGTCAAGAATTTCCGGATAAAGATTTTTTTTTTTCCCTTTTCCATCTTTCTGTCGGAACTTCGAAACTCGACAGTCGAGTTATTAGTACGATACACTAAAGAAACCTGCACATTGTAAACGAAATACGCGTATCTGTCAAGATAAGCAAAGGTAGTTGGAATTAAATGGAAAATACTATTTTTTTTTCTGATTTCTAGTTAAAGAGTTGATTAATTGACCATAAGAGGGTTTGCAGAGGAGTTGGAAATTGCTTTTGGATCCCTTTAAGATATTTTGGTTATTGATTTGGGCCTCAGATCTAAATTTCGTGCTAAAAGGGACCACGTTGACGTCGCAAAGGACATGATCAGACCCAAAATTCATTAAAGGGATCATAACTGGAGATGAGACGGGGGTTTATGGGCACGGGTCGTTATTCGTGAACATTATGACAGTTCGTTAGAGAAAGTGGACATCTGTTTATCAATGGATTAGGGCTTCTACGAAAATAGGGTCTCGGAACTTGTATGACGTTCTCCTGCAAAAGTCGAACCAGTACATTTTGATGGACGACGAGATGTTCAACCAAATTGATACCAGTGTTCTTCCTGATGGGTCTGATGATGTGAGATGCATCCGAACCGAAAAAAGTTGGAAGAAGGTATTGGTATATGGCATATATGGCATATATGGCAAGCCATTTGCTCCTGTGGCTTGCAAAGTTCTTCATATTGCATAACGGGCACAATCAACGGTGAAAATTACAGAAAATAATGCATCAAAAACGGCTTCTACCCGTTTCCCGAAAAGCATTCGGATCCTCCATTGTTTTGTTCGGATCTGGAATCTGCTCAATACGCTTCTGTTATGTATTTGCCAAAATCCCCCAGCTGCCCTCAATTGAATCGAAAGATACTGGGCAATAATTAAGCGGCATCTTAAGAATGGTGGAATGGCAGCAAGCTCTGTTGACTGTTTCAACAAAATTTGATCTGCAGCAGGGTCGAGTACTTTGAAGGGGAAAATATCGATTTCGATAGATAATCTTGCATTTTTAATATCATGAATAAATTCCCGGATCTTTTTGATCAAGGTAGTATATCTTTCACTTTTTTATTCTCTTCCCCTAAGGGAAAGTTGGAGCTGAGTTGAATTCTTATAATTCATTTAAAAATTATTGAAGCCAACCAAAGTTAATGTAATACCACATCACATATCGTTGGGGTTTATAATTTTAATCAATAATGTGCTTTATATAACATTTTTTTTTTAATGTGAGAAAAAGTAGAAATGGGTGGAGCACTATATCGTAGCTGTGTAATTACCCTCAATTTGTTTTGATTACTAAGCCGCATTAAATCCAAACGACTTAATTTTATGTTTCGAAGTATTTTAGGGCTTTGTGACATGTTATTGATCAGTGCAGCAATATTAAAATATCAACTCATTCGTGAACTGTGACTACTCATAGACCACGTAGACTTGTCTGGGGGGAGGACGGTCTGACCAAAGTATACAAAATATCAAAAAAAAAATGTATGGCGAAATGTCTACAATAGGCGAGGGGGAAGATAAGAGATCTTCGTAAATGAGTCTAGGTGGTTTATTGAGCAATATTAAAATTTCAGCTCATTCGTGAATTGCGGCTATTCATACACCACGTAGATATTTCTGGGGGTAGGGACCCAGTCAACAAACAATCGGATATGTTAACGCAAATGCATACAACGTGGAGGCGATATACGTTCATTCTTCCAACTCCCTGTTACTTGTACGCATATCGCTTCCATTCTATACTCATATCCGTTATTATATGCGAGTTTGTGTTTACTGGGAGGGGGGGTGACCGATGTTTATACTCTAGGGGAGGAGGAGGAATCTGAGTTTTCAAAACCAAGTCTACCTGTTTTATAAGCAGGGTCCATCGTACTGATACGCAAGTGCAATATTGTTAGTGCATCGGAAATTTTAAGAACATGACCGTTCGAGGTTGCAATTCCGTTTTTGTCAGATAGCTGTGATTACCCAAAGATGATGCTTGAGACTAATGTGTGGTTGCGATAATGTTTGCCGGCAGCACTGGTGGTTACCCTTGGCACACGTTCCTTCTAAACAACCCAGATTTGAGTACGATTGACTCAAATTCGTCAGAAGTATGGCTACTCGGCTGCAATACCGGAAATCGATGTTAGACTATATTAAGGAATCCAAAATGATGGTTTCTGTTACGCAAAGAGTGGGAAATACTGCCAAGAAGCCAACAGTATGGACAGTTTTTGATCTAGAACGGCGTATAAAGACTGAAAGTCGATGTTTGACATGATTAGGGAGCCCAAATAGGCAGGTTTATGTTGCAGAAAAACTGAGAAATACAGTCAAATTCCCTGAACAATGGATACTTTTGAATTGGGATCACAAAGGCTTAACATCGAGGACTGACGTCATGAATCAAAGATGGTGGTCCCTATTTCATTGAGCACAACGTCTTCTTATTTCCACCCGACTTATTTATTGCTTTTGAGAATCTAGAAAAACGTACCTGTATATACCCTAGCGCCAACTAGTAAAACCTTTTTCGAAACCGAAGCTTCCATATTGGATTCCACAATCGCGTCAGACTTCGATGTCCAGTCTTTATACGCGGTTTGCCATCCTAAAACTGACCATATCGTAGGGTATTGTTTTAAGTATTTCCTACTTTTTCCGGCAATATCTTGGATTCCAAAATTACAATGGATAATTATTTTCACTCTATATACGATTTTTCCGAATCAATAAGATCCATATTGCAGGGTATTTGACAGTATTTCAACAGTCATTCAAGCTTGAATTCTCAGCGTGTGTAAAATTCCATAACCGCCAATTAACATTAAGCAGTGGCTAGTGGCCGAGATGATGGCCGAGATGATGGCTGACAGATTAATCTGTCAGTTTTGCACGTCAAATCATCGTTCCAATATCGGGTGGCGGGTGGCGAACGTTGGGGTGTTATTTTGACATGCTAGCAGATGCCGCAACTTCACCACATCAGTAAGCACCTCGACTAAGTGAACCACGTGGCGCCAGTGATCAAACGATTGTAAACGTATTTTAATTTGAAAATTTGCACAAAGTTATTGATAAATTGCTTAAACGTCTGTCTGCGGTATCTCTCTCTTTTATGGAACAGAAGCTAATTCCAGGGATTCCAAAATGATGCCAGAGATCGATTTTTAGCCTTTACGGCTTATAAAGGCCCGACTCAAAAGTACACATATTTCAGGATATTTAACAGTATTTCAAAATGATGTCAAACATCGGTTTAAAGTCTTTATACGCAGTTCTCGATCAAAAAATATCCATATTATAGGTTTTGTGATAGTATTTCCCACTCTTTAGAGAGCTGGAGCCACCTATTTAGATTCCCAATTGGAGTCGGTATTCTTTATCCTTTTTTAGGACATTTGGTTCGGGAGTAATCGTACCGACTCTGGCCTAATATACGAGCACCAGTTCTAAATAGCAGATTATCGTTCTCACTGACTAGATATTGGCTTCAGCATTTGTCAGTGGAGTGCACATATAACTGTATATTCTAAAATAACTTGAACGATCAGTAGAGATTACACTATAGGCAGTATAGAATCCCCACTGTTTGCACTCTGCTGTTTCGCTTTCACCCTATGAACATAAAACAGACGGCATGTAAGTTAAATTAAGCACCAGAGACTGTCAATCATCTCCAACTTTAAAAAAAACCTCTTTTGTGTACATTGAAATGCGTAAATCTAGACAAAACCGTAAAAAGGTCGAAAGTAACAATTGTAAACAATGACTTAAAACGTAAATTTCCTAGAAATGCCAGGTTGCTTACATCTATGTCCACTACCGACGGTAAGGTAATAACTCCTTGTATCTGTTTCTGGTGCTATTTTGTATGTGGGAGCAAGCAGATCCCAGAAAAGTACGCTAGAAGTCATTGTTCACAAACGTTACTTTCGACCATTTGACTATTTTGTCTAGAAATAATGTTCCGGCATGAAATTCAATATTACACACTAAATCAATAGTAAATATAATTACTGCAATACTGAAAGCGGAATCTATACATTACACAATCTGTTACAAAAAGTTTAAGAAATATGGATGTATTGATTGTTATGTTCTGTCTCAATTTATACGAGCATTTATTTATCTACTTATAAATATTTATAAGTAGAAAGAAGGCGTCGTTTTGTCATCCGCGCTATTTAAGCGACTCCTAAAGAACTTATATTTTTTTCCACAAATGGCAATACTATTCATAATTGTCCTGATAATTGCCATATTTTTTTCATGGCTTGAAACCCTTTTGTTGTACCCTGAAAGAAGAATCAAAGTCGAAAATACTATACTGTAGGTTTTATTCAATTATCCACACCGTTTTCCACACGTTTTTTAATCGATTTTTTTTCGTTTGATTTTACTACTTTTCTGGCAAAATTACTATGCCGTTTGAACGAAGTAGTAGGTTTTTCAACATTTTGGTAAACGGCATGATATTTACAGCCAACTTTACTGAGATCATGATTAATTTAATCTACAGCAACGTTGTATGTAGAATTGAAAACATGTGTTGTCTACATAAATAGTATGTTCAACTTTGACCCTTTTTTCAGTGTAAGTAATACTGTATTGAAAATAACCAGAATTAAAGCTTTTTTATCATTTGAACACCTCAAAATATTCCCGTTGATATTGAGATACACATGAATCAGAATTTCCGAATGCGATGATTACGTTGATCTGAACAAGATTTTTTCGAGTAGTGCTGATGTCTACTCACCGTAGTATAAATTTGTCTATTTGTTGGGTTTGAAATTTCTTTATAAATTAGAGTGTAAATGCAACTTCTAAAACTGAGTCGAGGGTTGTGGTTATCAAAACGCTTGCTACAGAAGCAAAACAGGCAATAAGGAAGATTAACATTTTATTATTTTTCCAGATCATTTATTGAGTTAAAGGGTGTATTCGATAAAAATGACGCACTGAGAATATTCTGTAAATGTATGAGTAAAAAGCCAGAAAATTTGAGCAAATCCTATTCATAGTGTAGTATTGTTAACATCTGTCAAGTTTCATTGTTATTTATACAGTAGTTACAGTCATGTTGTCAAAGTAAGAAATTGTCTGTGAAAACAAATGGTACACTTTCAATGTATCATTGTATCTTGTGTCACCTTCAAATGGCTTCTGAGTGCCCAAAATAAAGATAGGAGTGGCCCAATGGACAATGAAATAGCCAGGAAAGTGGTGCTGCAGCTCAAGAACCGTCCAAACATGTCAACTCGAGATGCCGCTAAAAATTCCAAGGTTTTGTCGATTTTGTGCAGAAAACCATGTAGCGTTCTGGGTTACATGTTCACAAGATGCAAAAAGCCCTATAGAATGCCTTAAGAAGCGTCCCTTGCCATGCATAAGGAAACACAATAGATAAACTCTGCTTTGGCCTGATCTAGCATCCTGCCACTACGCTCGAAACGTGTTGGATTCAACGGTACTTCGCAAACATCCCAAAACTATTAAAATAGATCCTGATATGAAGAAAATTTCTGTAAAACTATCAAATAACTGGGAAAATCGGTTGTAAAAAATTCGATGGGTGGAGTCAAAAGAAAGGTGTGGCCCTGCGGGATTGGAGTTGAATAAAACAATTTTCTGAAATTATAACTCATTAGTAGTTTTTCATTCCACAAACATTTCAAGTAAATTCGATAACTGGTTTGTAAGTATATGTGCGCCACTTTTTTTGAATACACTATTTAGTTTCAAAACAAAAGCTTAAGGGCATCTTCAACGGTGGTCCAAACCGTGGATGGGATTTATTTTTTTAGACCAAACGCAAAAACATCGCTGCACCGGTGTTGTAAATTTTGTTTTATACCGGATCTATTTTGCATCATTTTAAATCTGGTATTTGTTTTGATATATTCTTGCAGCAATTTGAAAAAAGAAACATACCGTTCCAAAACACCACACGCTGCTTGATAATATCAAATAATGTGTAAAATTTCAGCTTCTATTAAACTTTATTGAGTATATTCTAAGGTATAAATATGAGCCAAAAAGTGGCCGTATTTGGTGAGGGTGATGCTGGCGCCGGACAGATAGTGACCAGTCCAAAATGAGGATCCCAAGTTACATTGCCAAAACCATCCAGCTTTAGGAAGTTTTATTAATGGTGTATGAAAGCCGCGAGAAATCAATGGTTTTATTATGGCAGTAAGAGATGCCAATAGGTTTTAAATTTTAGTCCGGTTTATGAGAAGCTACACAGCTTCTTTAAAACAATCTTAAAAGTTTGTCTTCTTAAGTTACTCCTATCAAAGTTTTTATTTTGACTTTATGAACTCATAAAATGCTGTTTTGAAATGCCGTTTTAGGACTCATTCAAATTATCTTATTATGGTCAGTTGAAAAAGCATTTTAAAACCATTTTGCCTTCAGTAAATGCATTAAACGGCAAATTGGCATTGAGGAAAGTCACCAAATGACCAAATAGTTTTATAGTAGCTATTGCGAAGATAAATTGGCTTTTCGGCAAAAGTGTGTTTTTTTTTCCAATCAAATGGTCCTTGATTAGCACTAGCAAATAGCTCATACAGATACATTTTAGAGAAGCCTGTTTGATGGGGATCAGCTTTCTGGGAGAAATCAATGATATCTTGAAAATAAATTCAATTCGTATTTCTCGGAGGAAAAGTTCGAAAAAACTTTGATTTTTCCAAAAATTGTTTTTAATTCCATATTATTCAATTGCATATTATGAAGCTTTTGGACAATCCTATGCACTTCTCGGCAGTTACATGAATTGTTCAGAACTTTTAAACTGAACAAACTCTTTAAGAACTATTTTCTGAATTACTACGAAGTTCGAAATATGATACTATAAAATAATAAAAATTGAGTGGAAATATAATGAACTTGACAGAAGTTGATTAGGTTTAGAGTTAGAAGATAATTATGAAGTTTGCTCGCTCTTTTATGAAAAGAGAAGTGATGGAACTTCAGAGAGGTCCAAAAATTCCCAACGGTTCTGAAAACTTGGTTGTACTTCCAAAAAGTTTGCTGATCATCCACGGAATAGAAATAACTTTCTGGAAATTTCCAGAACTTTGAGAAGCAGATTTAGCTTCCCATTTAGCTTATCCGGGGTATGAATAATTTACGAGATATTAGAAAAAATCCGGGAAATTGGTCGATTTGCAAAATTTTCAATAAGTTGGTGGAATTTCTGTGAAATAAATAACATTTCCGAGATGTTGATGAACCTTATAAGAAGTTTTAAGAATCTCTAAGATTGTGATACGACGGCAAATTCTGACAGAAAAATGATTAAACATTGTAAAAGTAGTTGAGCTATTCTCGTTTGGGATCGGTGTGAAAAATTATCGAGTAGTAAGAAGTATAAGTTATTCTTAAAACTAAAAGTACCCTGAACTTCTGGGATCTTCCTTAAACTATTGTAAAGTTTCCCAAGCTTCTGGGAAATTCCTGAACTTCTAGGAAGCTATTTAAACTTATGAAGAAAATCCTTGGAATGTTTTCCAAACTTTTGAGAATGCTCAATCACTTCTAAGAAGTTTCCTAAATTTCTTGGACGTTTTCTGAAATACTGGTAAGTTCCCTTCTCTTTGAGGAAGTGTTCTTAAATTCTTGGAAGCTCCCAAGATTTCTGCCAAGGTCTGAAAGTTTTCCGAATTTTTGGGATGTTCTCTGCACGTCTGAGGTGATCGGTGAGCTTTTGGAAGGAATCCGATTTTTGGGAAGTTTCCAGATCTTTGTGGAAGTTTCCTGAAGTTATGGGAAGTTTTCTGAATTTCTGGGAAGTTTCCTGAACATATTGGTGAGTTCTATGAACTTATGAGAAATAGCAAAGCATTTTTTAATAAGTTATCTGAACTTTTGGGAAGCTCCCTGAATTTCTGGATAGATGCCTGAACTTCTGGGAAGGGCTGCAAAATGGCGAGTCGACAACTGTGATGGAGCGTGCGTCCCCGCAACATAGCTCTGTTCCTCACAAGTTCCTACCTCATGCTTCCACGGGTCAACAGATGACAAAGACCGCCAGCTAAGGGTTGCGTACTTAGCTGGTAGGTGCAGCCTAGGCACTGTTGTCCTTCTGACTTCAGCTAGATTGAGGAGGTGCGTGCCGAGCGTCTGTCCATCAAGGAGGTGGCGGCTCAAACAGCGGCTGAGTAAGAAACGCTGTATCTCGTCAGCTATACACTAGGAGGCAGCCCCCAACGCAATGTAGCCAGCGCGGTAAGATAGCATGCTGAAGTCTTACCCTACCACGAAAAATGTAAGTATTCTTTATTTTGTGAGATTTTTCCTCATTATATTGCCCACAACTATTTTATATGGAACAGTAGAAATTTGCAATATCCCAGTACATCTATTGGTGCAAAATAAAACAAAAATAAATGTGTTAATCGTGAATCTAAGTTCAGTATAGTGGAAATTTTCATTTTTGTCTTAACTTTTATAGATCATTTATATACATTGATTGTTATGTTATATATTCTCCGTGCGAGGAGTAACGATTATGATGTAGAAGGAGATGTTCGCTCATCACCATGAGGCACCAAGAGTGAACAACAATGTTTTTTTGGCTAGAATGAAAGATATGAAGAGAAAGTGTTGATAGTTCCGCTAGTGTGCGGCAGGATTGGAAATGTAACAGATGTTTTAAGGAAAATTAGAGCGAAAAGGGCGTATACAGTGGTACTCGAACCAAGACATTGTTGCCTAACATCCCACTGCGGGGTAGGTTGAAGGAGCTACGGACTAAGTCCGCCACTTCAACAGGCAAAAATGTCCGGTTGGAAGACGCTCATGTACCACTGTGGCTTGTATAGTTATTCTAGAACTTTAGTGATCGTCAGTCGGTGCGAATCAAAACAAACCCAAAAAAGGAGAGAGTTCCTCTCCCATGTGCGCACCAGTAAACAGAGTGCACACAATAGATCGCTAGAATAATACTGTACACGCCACGAGATGGTACATGAGCGTCTTCCAACCGGACATTTTTGCCTGTTGAAGTGGCGGACTTAGTCCGTGCCCTTCAACCTACCCGCAGTGGAAAGAAAAAATGTCCTTGGCTGAAGTACCACTGTATATTACTGCCCTATTACGCTCAATTTTCCTAAAAACATCTGTTACATTTCCAATCACTGCCGCACACTAGCGGAACTATCAGACTTTCTCTTTCATATCTTCATTCTAGCCAAAAAAACATTGTTATTCGCTCTGGTGCCTCATGGTGATGAGCAGGACATCTCCTTCTACATCAACTGATCATTTATGCTAAAAATGTCTACTGTTCCTTTAACAACTATATAACGGGATTCCCTGGGGGGGGTGGGGTAGCACTAAGGCAGTCGAAGGATTTGTTGACTGGACGAGGGTTCGTGGAGTCGCCAGTCCCTTGTCATGCGAAGCCACGCGGCCTTCTGGCCGTAGTCTTCCGAATGTCCTCACTGAGATCGGCTGACCCTGCTACAAGAAGCCATCACGTAGGCTATTCTCTCAGAAAAACCTGCTGAGAATAGTTCTGCAGCCATAGGTAATCCTTGCACTGATGGTGGGTTCTTATTACACATCACATCATCACATCAGATGCCTGAACTTCTGGGAAAATCTTTTAACCTTTAGGAAGTTTCTCTGAATTCATGTGAAGCTCTCTGAGTTTATGGAAAAATCCCCGAATTTCTGGAAAGTACCCTGAATTTCAGGGAAGTTGCCTGACCTTCTGGGAAGAACCTGATTTTTTTTAAGAAGTACCCTGAACTTCTGTAAGTTCCTTGAGCTTCTGAGAAGTTCACTGAATTTATGTGATTTTTTTCAAATTTTTGGAAAGCATTTTCGTTTATCAGTTTCTTTACCTCTTGCCTCTTCCGGTGTTGGAAGACGCAAATACTGCGGGCCGTAAGTTTACAGGATAGCTTTGCAAAAAAATCTCAGGGTCAGCAGGCTGGTTGACCCCCCCAATCCTCACATTTTCGTCGAGAGAACTAGCTGAGCAACCGTATGCAACATCCGCCAGGCTGTAGAGCACTTTTGTATTGAGCTCAGGCCGACTCTTCCAGTTGCATTGTTATTAAGCTAAAAGAAAGTTGTCACAGAAAGTTCTTCTCGTCGTAGGTTGGCATGTCGCTAAAGTAGTCCTGGAATAGCTTCTGATGAGAGCGTGACTCTCTCCGTGTTGACTCTTGTGCTTCTGCTGTCAAATTACAAATCAGGAATATCTAATATCTTTTAAATGAAATACATGCATTCACACACTCATCTTCAGCCAAATGGAAGAGCAAATATTTCTCGTCGTCTGCAAACCCAAGGCAAACAGTTTGTGAAATATCTGCGATCTCTGAAAAAAAAAACTTCTGATGTCTTATGTCGAATTATTCACAGGATGACAGGTGCTGGCGTGTTAACATCAAGAAATACAACACCGGTGCGGGGCACGCAAAGTTGGTCTATTTTAGCTGGTTCTATTCAAGTTTTGATAATGAAAATCAAGTATAAAGTTGTTCCGAGAATAGACCACCGCCGATGATGCCCTAAAAAGTTGATTCTATTTTCAAATTTTTCCAAAAAATATAAACTATTAACATTCTCGAAAACAAAATTAAGGTTGTTGAAAACGGAAAATGCAAAGTTGAGAATTAAGAAGCTTCACCATGCAGGTTTATGATATTTTTGTGTGGGAGGTGAGTGATTTATTTTTAAATTTTACTTGAACTGCAGCCACATTCGAATAAATACTTTTAACCTGACAAACATATAGCTCTGATTACTTTTGAAACCATTAAAGTTTAATTAAGGTGGATGTCTTTGAATAAATGCAAGGAATTCTAGAAAAGTACCCGGAACCTCTCAGGCTACTCAATTTATCAGTTAACCAATAATTGCTTTGATTAAACCAATTTTCCATCCGGTTCAGCACTAAAAATTGTCTCAATCTCACAAGCATAATTCATTGCCAATTTGTTGTACCGACAACCACAAACACAAACGGCTTCAATTAAAAGCTCTTTGAGCTCACTAATCTCTGTTTGTTTCTCTCATCAATCAACTTATTCGTTTGCTACCCCAACATTTTCGCTCACTATTGACGATCATCATTATCAACATTTTCGCTTATGTTCAGGCCCGCAAACGCATTTCGGTGTTGTTGATGATTGTTGCTGCGCAACATGCCCATATGATCATTCAGAGTCATGTATATTTCTCTCGACGATGCTCGCTCTCAACCGTCCTACCCGGAGAGCGGCAAAGACCCCTGATAGTAGCCGGACTAAATTTCCCTACTTTCTTTCGCAAAGATCACGTTCAAGATCGCTCGCTCCCTCGCTCATTCGTTTCGATCGCGAAGCCGCAGAGTTGGTTGGCCTTCAGCAGTAGCATCGCCCGTCCGTTGGGTTTATTTGGTTGGAGAAATCGATCGAAGCAACACACGACGAAAGTGACCGCGCGCGCTCAGTTTTAGTCTTTTGTGTGTTCAACATACGTGATACGTGATTTCGCTTCGTCTGGTGGTCGCCGTTTCGGGCCATTGGAACCATCGCACAAGTAGGACTCTCTTTCTCTCACCCGCGCTTTACCTACGTCCCCCATTTTGCAGTGCATTCAACCATCCGTGAATGTGTGTAAACAACAGGCAAACTTACTAGTTCTGCTGACTCTTTGCTGGACCAGGAACCGGAAGTGACTACGTGACATTTGTGGAAGTTTTGCAATTTGGAAACATCTTGAAGTGCATCATTACGATTGATGAGAAGAAAGCTCGCCAGCGGTGAATCAGTGTGCTCAATCGTTTTTGGTGATGAATCAAGTGAAAGAGGATGATTAACCCAAAGTTGAGAGGAATATAACCTGCCAGGAGGATACGGCCACGACGACGTCAAAGAAGTCCAATTGTATGCGCATTAAATAGGCCCCTACAGGCAGCCGGTTTTCGAGTGAAAGGAGTTGTGTTGTTGGAGAAATTTTGTTTTTTTTTTCGCGAAGGTGCGAAACGAAAATTTATACACCGCAGCAAATACCTGTGAAAAGAAGGTGAATGTTATAAAGTGTGGAACGGATCGATAGATAGGCAACTGTGCTGGCTGTTGGAGCCCCGGATGAAAAGTTTCGTGTTTTGGATACAAGGCCAGAAAAATATCTTTCTGGAACTTCACCACCGTAGCTGATCCCATTGTATTGAATATTCAGGTAAATTAGACGGACGGTTTGAGGAATGCATTATGGAACAGGTTGTGGCTGGATTGGAGCCCGAAGGATTTTGGAAGTTTGATTTTTGTTGGAATAAATGTCCAAGGAAAGAGTGAAACGGGTTATTGGGCGATAGACTTTGAATTGATGATTGCTTGATTGAAGGGTAACTGATTCAGGGTAGAAAAATTCGAAGATTTATCATACACACCTACAAAAGTTGGCTTTCCTTCCCTGCTCGTACAATAAATCGTGCTATATTAGATTTCTGATGATTTACATTTGCATGGATGCTCTTTTAGGTTTACATATATGTATTCCTGGATTATTACAATATGCAGAAAAAAATATTTTTAACCGTTAATAGCGTTACATTCGTATCAATGGTATACATAATTTTAGAAGCAAACTGACAGCTTTAAGAAGAAGCTATAGTTTCAAGTAAACTTTTCAATCTTCAAGGTATGGATTTTCTTAGCATGGTCACATTAAAAAAAACATACAAATTTGAAGATCATACTCACTTTTTAGCTGATCAAAATTTACCGATTAGTGTGACATGCTGGAAATTTTGAAAGGCATTTGAAGTTTTGGCAGCCTAACAATAAGATACACCTTTATTGTTGATAACATTACATTTTAAATCCTAGAGGGTTTGAGCTGTTTAGTGGAATACCTGTAACTAGAAATTAGAAGAAAAATTAGTATTCTTCATTTAATTCCGATTTAATTTCGAAGATAAGCAAAGGTAGTTGGAATTAAATGGAGAATACTAATTTTTCTTCTAATTTCTAATTACATTTTAGTTTTTTTTGGCCTTGTTTGACAACTGTTTGAAAACACAGTTCAAAATTTTTGACTGTAGGCAAATGAACTTAGTGAAAATTTTTGTATCGGCAAAACGTTGAGTGACTAACGGTTGAATGGTGAAACATCAAATTGAGAAAAGGTCAAAAGATGATCAGGGTGACAAAAGGGCACCTGATGTGCAATGGGGCAAGGGGTCAAATTGACAAATCGTGTAATAAGGCGAATCGTTGAACAAACAACAATTTGAATAACCAAACGAGGGACAAATGATCAAATAAACTCTAGGGATGAATAACAAATTTTAAGAGAAAAAATGCAACGAAATGTTAAAAAAAATTACGTTGAAAGCCAATTTTGATGTTTCTACTAAAATAATTTCTTGACACTCCGTTTTAAAGATTCCATTATTACTGTTTCTTCATCTTTTTAGTTGCTTATTTTTTGTAGCTATTAAATAGTCTAAACCTTTTGAATTATTTTACATTTTAATTATTTTTGCTATTAACTGAGATTGCGATTGTACTCGAAAAAAATGATCATCAAAAATTCATTTTAGGCCGGAATTTTTAACTCTCAGGGAATCAATAAACACTATTTATCTATATTTTTGCTTAGTTAATTTATTCAACCTCCTCTATTAGGCTTAAAGCCCGCGACTTGGACTTAACGCTACCCATCAGATCCTGTGCGCCATATTTCTCACATCACTTTCATCCACTCTTTCTTCAAATCCTCGTCGTTTTTGAAGACCTTCCCTGTTTGCCGGAGCTTCCTGAGCAGGAAAAAATATGAATACCATATTATGATTTTGATAACTGGCCTTGGAAGAGCACAGCATAAGAGAAAAAACACCTAAGTAAAATACCTAAGAATTGCTAGCAAAATATCTCTCGAATAACACAATTTGCTTTTTGGGATACCTGGGAACACCTGAGAGGTACTATTTTGGTATTTTCTTATGTCAATTTGGTAAGGAGTGTATCGAAAATAAGCTATCCACAAACTTTCTTTCAAATTATGTTGAAAACCGATATTTTATTCATACAAAAAATTGATCCTTTATTGTACGAGGTTAAACTTGAACATAATGAAGACCGTATGAAATTTAAGTTATTCCTTCATGAATTTTCGAACTTTGGATCGAATGTTCTTCATCAAGTTCCGGACAAGTGTTGCATCGCATTTTTTGGACGCTTGAGCCCAAATTTGTTTGAACTCCTGCATGTTCCCAGCTGTCTTACCAGTCTTCTTGAAGACCCTCTTCACGATTGCCCAGTAACGTTCGATGGGTCGAAACTGAGGGCAATTTGGTGGATTAATATTTCTCTCAACGAAATCTATACCCTTTTCCGCAAGCCAGTTGAGAGTGGTTTTGGCATAGTGAGTCGACGCTAAATCCGGCTAAAACAGTGGAGGAGTACTATGCTTCTTATATAAAGGCAACAATCTCTTCTGAAGACACTCAGATCGATAGATTTCCGCATTTATAGTTCCAGTAGTGTAAAAAATGGTTGACTTCAAACCACAGAAACATATTGCTTGCCATACCAGTACCTTTCGACCGAATTTCTCCACTTGAATCGACCTGTCCGCATCGCTCCTATCCTCCCCAACGACGGCAGTAAAGTATTGTGGACCTGGAAGGGTTTTTGAGACACTGCAAAAGACGCGAATACTATTACCGGGCCTTTTTTGCTGCTCGCTTCTTCTGTTCTGCACTTTGTTTCGAGATTTTCTGCTTCTTTTAGGTCTTCAGGTGGTTTCGCCTCTTGATACGCTGGATCATTCCGACACTCGTTCCTGCTTTTTTGGCCAAATCACGTATTGACATTGATTTGTTCTTCATGATTAGAGATACCACTTTCTGCTCCAGTTTCGGGTTGGAAGAACCGGGTTTTCTGCCTTTTCCTGGTAGCTCATCCAAAGAATAGTGTTCCCCAAACTTATTAATGATGGTTTTAACACTCGCATGATGAATTCCAAACCGCTTCGCCAATTTTCGCATAGTAATACCCTTCTCACTTAGCCATGTGTCCAGAACCTTAATTTTCACTTCCTTTTCAATACGCGACATTTTGAAAACGCAGAATTTGAACCGCACAAACAAGTAAACAAAAAAAAGCAGACAGTTAAACGCACAGCATGCAGTGTTCAGAGCATAAAAAACCATCACAAATACATGCGTACAACGCAAATATATGTGGATAGCTTATATTCGTTACACTCCTTATTTGCATAGCATTATGGGAACAATTTTATGGTATTATGCTCAGATATTTTACCTCTTATGCAGGGGTCTTAAATCGAGTTATTCATTCCTTCTCGGGTTACCCTTCATAATTGCTCAGAATTTTTCTGATGAGTTTGGCGGATTTGCATCCTTCGGCACAAAAACAATGTCGTTGGCTTCGTACCACTCCACAAACAGTTTTGTGTAATGGCAAGATTCCAGGTCCAGTCAAAACAGAGTGTCACCTTTGTTGGTCCGGAGGAAGGGCTGCAGACGCCTCTGGAGGATTCTTCTTTATAAATTTGGCCGTTGATGGTGCCGGTAGTTACAAGCCGGTAAGGCTTCTTAAATTAGCCGCACTCACAGATCACCTGCCACACCAAGTACTTCTTGGCAAATTTGTCAACCTCCTTCTTCTGGAACTTCTCCGGAACATTCAGGCGAGACTTGCCGACGAAAAACTCCAGGCCGGGGATCTGCTTGGCACCCGCTTTAATGTACGTCTCCTCGTTCATTACGATGCATTTCGGGTGCTTCCTGGCGTGGGATTTGTCCACCGTATTCTGTTTATCGGTTCGGTTTGGCGCCTTTTTTTACCACGAAGACATGAAGTCCAACCCGTTTAATTGTTTGCTCGACGAGCCAGACGGAAGAATTGACCTTGATTGCGTTTGAAGTAATCCCTCACCTACCTTGCTTTCACGGAGTCTGTCGGCTTTGCTTTTCTTCCGCTGCCAGCTCGCCACTGGGTTGTCTGGTTCTTCTTGTACGCTTTCACGACACTAGACACGGTCGAATTGTCAAACCCCAACTGTTTTGCGATCCACCACAGTGAACTGGCTTTGGTCTTACCACCTAGCTCAATGTGCTCCCCTGCGTCTTGTACCACCCGGACTCAAAGCAAAAACTATTTTTACGAGATTGTCGTCTGACATCCCTAGAACGTGTTCGGCCTATCTTCCAGTTTTAGCGGCTGGGTTCGTCATAGAGTTGCGCCAGCTCATGATTCATTCTTCGCCTCCATAGGCCATTTTCACATGCACCGCCAGAGATAGTCCTAAGTACACGTCATTGGATAACTTCAAGTGCTTGCAGGTCCTTCTCGAGCATTGCCCAAGTTTCATGCCTGTAGAGATCTACCGGTCTTATCAGCATCTTGCATATTTAGTACACTTAGTATGTTGAGTGCAGTTTACCAGACCTGAGGATCCCGTGGAGTTCATGTTAAGCACAGCTCTCGGCTATTATGCGGCTCCGAATTTCTTTGCTGCACTTGTTATTCGACGTTACGTTACCGTCGATAATCAATAATGCTTGAAGTTTTGAACCGATATTGACTCTCCGCCCATTTTCCGACACTCAGCCTTCGTTATTGCCCAACATTTATCGATCGACCGGGGCTCTGGCCAGTTTGGAGGACTAATGTCACGAGGTGTCTCAATGACATTGTTTTCAGTTTACTCGTCACTGTTGAGTAGTGGCAAAACGAAAAATCGGGCCAAATCAGTGTGTTTTGAGAATGCTGCTTAGAAGTGACTATAGGCGTTTTTGAAGGGACGCTTTGATGTAGATGTCGGTTGAGATGAATGGTTGGCTGATTTACCGCAAGTACAGATGGCATGCTGATGGCTAAATGAGATATTTTTCTGCCAATTTTTTTTGTCTTATCTTTTTATCTAGGCTTCTTCTGCCCTTCCTAGTGTAGAATTTATTACCAGGGATTTGTGAAAAGTCAGCCTTTACGTATGTTTCATCTTCTTGAACGATGCAACCTGTAAGTTTGGTTAGCAGCGAATCATATAGCTTTTGGGCCCCACGTCTCGCTTTTTCAAACCCTTTATCATCTCGGCGAGGTTTCTTCTGGCCTTTGAATGACCTCAGTCCACATCTCACTATAATGCCCTGCACAGTTGACTTAGCTACATTTACTCTTCCCCATTTAGACTGCTGATTCGGCACCGTTTGTTTCGAATTCGCGTTTGTTTTCTGTGTACGGTTTGGAATTTCATTTTCACGCAGAGATTCATTAAAAAAAAAAATGGTTTCAACGTTCATTATAAATGCTGAATTGTGGAAATAATCATAATACAAATTTATTTATTGAGCAAAAGTCTTGTCCCCCGCACAGCTCGAAAAAGTAGTGTAAATTTATGTCCAATATCATGCAAATAAATAGAGCCTCTTAAAACATAAAAAACTGAGTTATACATCGTGAAATGTTGTGTGAGATTCCATACACTGCCGATAATATTGTATAAAAAGGCTCATATCTGATAAAACTATTTCATGCAAGTGGCTCTTCTATGTGGATTGAAATACAAATTGGCATGCTCTGGTATTTACATCACAATGAAAATTCAGATTATTTTTCGGTGTTTTTAAATGGGTAATTTATAGAGAGTCTAACTGAGATAATTGAATTTCTGCCACATAAACCTTCAAACGCTGAATTTGACAATCGCTTAATGATATAGAACCATTTTTTTTAATCAACGATAGACTAAACACTTGAAAATTTACGTTTTATAGCGCACACACTAAACAATCTAGGAGCGAACTAATAAAAAAATTGTATGACGCCATCCGAGCTCTTGTGTAGCGTGCGTAACACGGTGGTATTAGTGTCATGAGCGAATTTTGTTCATTTCACTAATATTGTTGTGGCTACCGGACCAGACCTTATATAAACGTCATTGGGTGAGAGGATCCACTGACAGCTAAACCATACACTGAAAGAAATTCTTACGTTGCTTCAGACCACCGGAGCGACAAAGTTACAGCACATATTTCCGGACACGCTTTTGCCTTTGACGTATTCACCCTTAATCCAACCTTTTCACGTTTCAGCCAACTGCTCAGTAATCGCGTGAACCGTTCTCCCAACAATGTCCATGAATATTTTCTACATTTTTTAGCCTTCTCTGCTTGTTTTAGGTTATGTGAACGACGTAGTTTTAGCAGCCGCATAATTCACAGAAGATAAAGTAGGCATTTTCAACTGTTACGCGAGAAATCTTCTACTATGAGAATCAGTAGTTCTAGGTTGCCTCTTGCAGTTCTAGATATAACTGGTACTATAAGAGCAAATCAAGCTCTGTTGACCTTCCCATTTTTAAAGAAATAGGTTTTACTGCACTTCCCAAACTCAAAATACTTACTAGGGAAAGTTTCGTTCTAGGTAGCTAAAACGAAAATGAGCATGATTGACCGCCCGATAGCTGCTACTTCTTTATTATTCGTTATTTGTTAGCAGTTATCTAACAGATGAACGAACAGATGACTAACATACATCTTCAATGTATAAGAACAGCTGATCTCAATGTAGCAAAAAGCGATAGTGGCGCCGGTCCCGTCCGAATGCGGGCCAAGAATGGAATGGGTGGGAATGTGTTGACGTGGTACTCGTTTTGAAGGAATCCACGGAGTCCTCTGCACATTCGCGAGATATCATTGAAATGATGGATAAAATAGTTGGGTTTGCAAGAGGATGCGTTTTTGTAAACGATGTGCTGAATTCAACTGACCTTGGCAGCGACTGATTTTTTTTCCTATGTTCCCAGTTTATTGGCTATTCAGAGATGGACAGTACAACTATTCAATTTTGGAAACGATTTAAACTAATAGTAAGGATTCTATTAGGGTCACTCAAAAGTGTGAGTGGTTTATTTCAGCAGAATACAAAAATACGTCAAAACTTTGAGTTTGAAGACTGATCTAAACCAAAAGGAAAGATGCTGCAGGAGCCGATCACAAGTGCGGGTGGTTTATTTCAATAGAATTCTTAAAATAAGTTAAATTTGAGAACCTATTTAAACCAACAGTAGTGATGCTGCTAGGGTCACTCTAGTGTATGGGTAGTTTATTTTATTGAAATGCAGAAATATTCTAGAATACCGAGTTTGAGGAATGCTTTTTTTTATTTATCATTTATTTGTACAGGCTCAATCAAATCAACTTTACAGAGCCAAGTCTCCATATTTTTATACATCAGTTATCTTAAAACTAAAGTTAGTAGGATGGAACCGATTACTCGCGGCCGTCTCGAGGTTAATAGGAATTACAATTCACGGATGGGGAAATGGGTGGGATTTAAAGTATGGCTTACGTAATACATAAATTTTGAATTCTAAATTTTCCAAAAAACTTACAACTATACAATTTATGGTTTTCTTTTTCCTTGAATTATTTTTGAAAAAGAAAAAAACACACACACATACACAGATACAAAAACTTACAGTAAACATACAGGTTAAACTAACTACTACCTAAGGCTAATGCTAGCTAAAAACACATAAATGAGTTTCATGTACTCCAAATCACGCACAGGCAAAGTATCTCGAATTGGTACATTGGGTTGTCTACCTCGAGCCCGAAGACAATCATAAAGCTCAGATCTGACTCCACGATGCTCAGCACATGACCAAATAATGTGATCTGTGTCCTGGTAACCTTGTCCTCTTTCATAGAGATTGCTGTCGCTCAGCCCAACTCGATATAAATGAGCGTTCAAAAAATAATGATTGGACATGAGGCGAGACATGACACGAATGAAGTTTCGACCCACACCCATTCTCCCAAACCAAGATTTTTTCGACACCTTTGGGATGATAGAATATTGCCATCGCCCCAAATCTCCCTTACTCCAATCTACTGCCAGCTGACGAGTGGCTGTTGACGAAAAATGGAAAAAAAAATCATTGAAGGCGATTTGTCGATCGTAAATATCGCCTTCTACAGCGCCCACCTTTGCAAGCGAGTCCACTCTCTCATTGCCTGGAATTGAAGAATGAGATGGGACCCATACAAGGGTGATGATAAAATAACGCGAAGATAAAACACTTAGAAGCTCCTGTATTTTCATGAGAAAATACGAGGAGTGCTTTACCGGCCTCAATAAGCGAAAAGACTCAATAGAACTGAGACTATCCGTAAAAATGAAATACTGATCCGGTGTTAGTGAGGCTACCATTTCTAGCGTAAAGGGTATTGCCGTTAATTCAGCGACATATTCGGAACAAGGAGCTTGAAGTTTACGATTGGCGCTATAAATTTCGTTAAATATAAAACGTATATCATTGTGTAAAATCAATGTTTGGTGATACTACTAGCTTTTAGATCGAAGATGGCTTCGAAATAAGAGCAAGTGCAAAAAGTAATTGTGTGCGGTCGCAATGAAATTCCGGATCTATCAGTAAGTAAACTTGCAGAGAAGCTTGGTTTTCCTGCCAGCACTGTCCATAACGTTCTTAAATCTTTCGATACACATTTGACAACAGCGAGACAGACAAGGCTGAGAGTGGAACAAAAACGGATCTCAGGTACCACTAGAAGGACGCGAAGATGAAGCAAATATTACAGAAGAGACCACATCTTTCGGTACGTACTGTAGCTAGAAAAATAAAAATGTCCTCTACTTTCGTGTATGCTTTCAAGCACCGGTAAGGTATGAAGTCGTTCAAAGTGAAAACTGTACCGAACCGTATTGATAAACAAAATGTGACGGCTCGCAAATTGTATCGCGAATATATGACGCGAAAGTTTTCCTGCGTGATAATGGACGATGAAACTTATGTGCTGAAAGACTTTAAGCAGCTTCCCGGAATTCTAGACAAAATAGTCAAAAGGTCGAAAGTAACATTTGTAAACAATGACCTCTAGCGTATTTTTCTGAGATCTGCTTGCTTCCACAACCAAAATAGCACTAGTAACAGATAGAGGGAGTTATTGTCTTCCCATCGGTAGTGGATATAGATGTTAACAACCTGGCATTTTCAGGCAATTTACGTTTTAAGTTATTGTTTACAATTGTTCCTTTCGACCGTTTGACGATTTTGTCTGGAATTTCTTATAAGAGTAGCATTTAAGGACGAAGAAAAAGACCAAGTTTCCCAAAAACTATTTGGTTTGGAAGGCAATATGCAGCTGTGGCCGAGTAAGCCAAAGCTTGTTCAGTACCGGAACGGTAAACATGGAAATATACTGTGAAGAATGCCTAAAGAAGCGATTGTTACCAATCCTACGCAGCCATGACACTCCTTCGCTATTTTGGTCTGATTTTGCATCTTATAATTACGCCAAAGATGTTTTGGAATGCTATAAAGCGAATGGAGTCCATGTTGTATCGAAAGAGGCAAATCCACCTAACTGCCCAGAGTTGAGACCTATCGAACGGTATTGGGCTCTCGTTAAGAGAGAACTCTCTCTCAATATAAACAACAAGCGACTAGTATAGAAAAATTTCAAAAAATCTTGGACAAAAGCAGCTAAATCGGTTGCATAGTAGTCTGCACAGGCCCTAATGGCTGGAGTAAACTCAAAAGTTCGTAGTTTCTTCATGCAGCCTAATTAACTAACTTTTGTTTGTTTTCAGATGACTAACAATGCACAATTAAATGAATTAAAAATGCATCTTGAATTGAATTGAATTGTTTTATTCCAAATTTAATCTGTCCAGATTTTGTAGCGAACAACCCTTATTAATTATTATTCGTTAGCTAGTCTCCATAGGATTCTGTTGTTTGAATTAAATCTTAACTGCGTATGAATACTAGTAAAATACTAGTAGTTTTTTCATACATCCAATTGAGTTCCACGAAAACATGATAGCAATAGAGCGTTTCCAGATGAAATCAGCCGGAAAAAGTCAAAATCTTGCACGACCCTCTCCGATTTGGATGAAACCTTGCACATGTCTTCGGAATTGGTGATGATGGATTTTCCGCGGGTTAAGGGAATTTTTTGACTCAAGACATTTTTATTCAACAAGGGCGAGATGTTGAAATAGACCCTCGCTGTTTAGCAACTAACAATCCATGTCACCTAAACGGCAAGTTTCTTGATGTATTCTCATTTGCATGGATATGCTGGCAATCTGTACTGATATGGCTTTTGATTTCAGAGAAAACTGTACAAGAAGAAGAATCTCAGCACTGATCCACACTCTTAATAGATAAAAGTCTCAAAAAGCTTTCAAATAGATAGTGTTAAGTTGAAAAGTCTCATAAACCTCATAGTAAATTCTATTTATGAACGCCCATTGCCAACCAGTTCTACTCAATCCACAATTCAAAAACTGCGGGACATCAATAGACAAACGATACGATGCTCTAACCCTTTGCATCAGTAAAACATTTGTAACTCTTTCCAATGACATTTTTTCGACGACTTTATCACTATGTTGCTCCCGATTGTCACACAACTTTTATGACTATCACCGTCTTCTCCTCCACTGTGTAGATGCTGTATTGAAAAATTCACTTTCACTGCCACAGCCATGAAAAGGATCGTTAACATGTTTATACCTATCCGCTGTATTGCTCTTGGATCTGGTTATAATCAAAAACAAATCACACCTGACCAACCGTCGTCGTTGTCGCCGACGTCGTCGCCACTGATTGTTCTGGTTTCTCAGGAAAAGAAAAAAGCTTCCTTCTGGTAGCAAGCAACAATATTTTAATAAATGGATATACCTTGGATCAAAGGGCCTGCGCTCGCCCATTAAAACGATTTAATCCAAAGTTTCTTTAGAACAAAAAAGAAAAAAGAAAAACATGAAACCCACTGGAAAAGGTTACGGCTTTTCGACTTTGCTTGTGATCGGAGGGCTCTTCCGAACCGGCCCCTCTGGGCTTTATAAAATCAACGGCAGAGAAGGGTCGACAGTAATTGAGGTAGACTTTTGGGTGAAGAATGCAATAAAAAAAAAACGAAAGCTTGAGTAGAGGATGAATTCTGACATGTGATTCCTAATCAGAGTCTCTGTTTTTCGCTTTTTTCGAAGTTGTAGCGTTATGATGATGGTTCGGTAGCGTTCAATTTCCGGGAAGGGACTGATGACACAGTGACATTGGTAATTAAGGTAATGGAGAACGATTTCTTTTGAGAAGCGTTGTCGTTACTTTTCCAGGGATAGACTTATTTGTTTGATGAAGTCACAGTTAAAGGCCCAGCGGGAGGGAGGGGGTGTTGTTTTTATACAGTGGAAGCATCTCAATAAACCCTCTCTTACTCGACATGATATCATCTGCTGCCATGTGAACTCTTTCGTGTGTTTTATGATCGAAGTGGAAAGTTACCATACATATGTACAATGTACCAGTCAGGGCAAGGCCGGGTTGGCCTATGAAATACACAGAAATTATTCGGTACATGGCTGTATTTCGCCATGGGTCCTCCCTTAGCTCAGTCGGTAAAGGCGCAGCAACAAAGCAATACCATGCTGGAGGTGGCTGGGTTCGATTCCCCGGTCTGGTGTAGGGATTTTTCATTGAGGAAAATTTCTCGACTCCTTGAACATATAGGGTATGATTGTTCTTGCCACACAATTATACTAATGCAAAAATGGTACCTGGCCCCGAAAGCTCTCAACTTATAACTGTAGACGATGGCAGGTGCTCCCACTAACTGATACAATTCGTGGTTCATTCGCTCCTTTGTGGGTCGTTCGCCTCATTCGTCTATGAACAGACAAGTTTCATACTTATGATAGTTTTGAATAAAATTTATAAAACTATTCCATTTTTTAGTACGGAAAAGATGAAAATTAAATACTGGCAATACTTTTTTTTAACGTAGGACTACGTTTCTCTTTTCTGTTTCTGAGTGTCATTTCAAAATTTAGAAAAATGAAACCGTTACGCTAATGTAAAAGGTTTTTGAATGCTAATAACTCTAGTTCATTTGAGCACAATGACTTCATTCATACACCATTCGATTAGAAAAACCTACAAAATTTTTGCTTGGAAATAACAATTAAGTGCTATTAGTATAAGTTGTTAAATTTTTCACTTAAAAATGACCTACTTTTGCTTTCATACAAATCTGCGTATGAACAGGTTGAAAATATGTTTTCCCCTATCTGGGTCAGGATTGCCAGATAGTTTTTCAAAATGTCTGTAAAGATATTAAAAAAATGTCTGTATTTGTCTGTATTAAGGATTTTGTCGAAAATATGAGTATTTGGAGTGGAGGAATGGTTATTTCGCGAAAATAAGGAAAATTCATATTCTCTAAGAGGAAACAAATTGACTGTTTTTGTGATTCTCCATGCGATTATCCTGCCAACAGGGGTGGAATCCTCCTGTGTATCGCCAACAGTAGCAACCCTGTTGTGTATAAAAAAATACAAGGTACAGCCCCCTACACAGAAAAAAATCTGAATCTTCATTGTAATGTAA
Organism: Aedes japonicus; assembly: GCA_034211315.2. Taxonomy (NCBI): domain Eukaryota; kingdom Metazoa; phylum Arthropoda; class Insecta; order Diptera; family Culicidae; genus Aedes; species Aedes japonicus. Next base: position 38,421 of record JASCZW010005670.1, read on the forward strand.
ATATCAGAGCATGTGAAGTTGTACTTCATTCCACACAAAGGAGCAACTTGCATGAAATAATTCTAACAAAGATGAGCTTTTGCATACAACAATATTGATAATATATGGAATGTCCCAGAACTTTTCATGAGTTATAATTTAAATGTAGATGTTATGTGACGCTCCATTTATGTGCATGATATTGAACAGAAATTCACACTACTTTTTCGAGCTGTGTATGCTTGAAATGATGACATACACAGATAAAAAGAAATATTGAATATTCTGCGTTATCTAATACACATAAAGGGAACGCTAGATTTGCCAGAAAATAATGGGATATTTCATGTAAATTTAAGCCAGATAACGCCTGAATCCAGCCTGTTGTATGAAAGATTGCCAATATTGTTGTATGGCATATGAAAAGTTGCAAACAATTTCGTTGTTTACGCCTCCTTTAGCTTGGATTTAAACGAGGGGATATTTTACGCGCTTGTTAAAATTAATTATTTTTTTCTGTGTAGGAACTGTCTAAAATTCTACTTTGCTCAAATTTGCATGTGGACTTATTACCTGGATTGCGTTATTGCGCAAATACTCCGCTCAAAGAATGTACGGATTGATATTATTTTGGCTTTTTATGCCTTAAGTATGGTGCAGAACGTTTTAGAACGAGGATATATACAGTACAATATTCTTTCACTCCAGTTGCCTTTCATCAAGGAGTATCAAACGAAGGAGAATGTGGTCTTTTGGATGGACCTGGCCAAGGCCCATTCTGCCTTGCAGTCTGCACCTTGCAATACGCTTTTGCGCTTCTCAGTACGTTTCGGTACTTGTATCTTTGTTTTGGCTTTGATTCGCTGTTATTTTGACAGATTGTTTGAGGTTGTGTTGGTGTGAGTTACGTTATTAAGGGTGATCATTATGCTTGGGACTGAGCTTGGGAGCGGTGTGCTAATACTTCCTGATCCAAAAAATATATTCATTTTCTTCATGACTGGATGTCCCAACTGAATGACCAAAACAGCTGGATGACCAATACTCCCAATGTCCCTCAGCTGCCACCGAAGAAAATGTTTGGCCGATCCTCAAATGGAGGTTCCATTCCAATAATTTCGTGGCCAAAAAATAGCTACCGAAATCCATCTTTTTATCGGCCATGCATAAGGTTTCAGTCCACTACTATACGCCCACGTTATCTAAATTTTGTTAAAGTACTGGTGTTCGTTAATGTTATGTAGTATACTTTTGTCTTGAAACTTGAAATTTTGTTTTAATTCTTAGAACGGTATCGAAGGCTTCTGAAAAGTTTATTTAAACCTTTCGACCATTCGATGTTTAACTTTTGCTCATTTTCTAAATCTTCCGTAACTATGCTACGTATTTTCTTTTCTCTTTGGAAGGTTATATTTTCTTGAGTTTGAATTTTAATGAGTTAAAGTTTTTTCGCATTCCTTTGTTTTTTTTTGTGCTGCTTGATTCTTTAAATGAAAGAAGAAAATAAACACCTCTGGCAAATGGCGATTGTTTGGCTTTGTCATTGTCACACAACCAGAAATATAGAATGCAAAAACAAAATCACACAACCAAAAATCAACAAAAATGTGTCAAAGTGGATTGTTTACCATTTATCTAACCTTGGTTGACGTTTTGGATATGTCAAAATTGACCAGCTTACTGCTAGAGCCATCTACTGACAAACAGCGAGAACAGTTTCTTCCCTAATAGTATTTTAATCATACACAACTTATTTTTTATTTTCAACTAATTAAACATTATTCTTTTGTTAGGTTTTTTTTAAATCAAATAGTCAAGCATGTACTTCGAATAAAATGAAAAAAGATTTAAACGTTGATTTCTCACGAATCTCAAAACATTGTTTCGAATTTGAATCAGGATTCGTTAGATGAATGTTTGTTCTACCATTCGATGTAATTGTATATCGTAGGGCTCCTGTGATTCGTTAGAGATCAACATTTGAAGTTTACAATGTTTACGATTACTCGAGGCTTGTGGTCAGTATTTTTACGTATGAAAAAAAAATATAAAAGTGCAGAACAGTTTTTTATAGTCTAGCTTTCTTAAATTCATTGTAGTACCATACATAAAATTTCACCACTTTTAAAGCTTCCAAGTACTGAAACTTATTTCTCTTAAACTTAAATCAACCCTAAATCTGCATTTCAGATGGTACAAGCATTATATTAGCATTATATCAGCATCTTGAAAGCTATCGGTTGTAAAGCTGCATTTCAAATGCTATTTAAGTATTTGTAGCCTGAAATAAGCATTTCGAATGCAAAAAAGCATTAATGAAGCATTATCATAGCATTGCAATAAAGCAGCCGTATATTGGGCCAAAAGTAGCCCTTAAGGTGCATTTACGGCGACTTAAATGCTTGATAGGCTGCCGTAAAGACGCTTTGGAACTGCTTATTGGTTACCTGGGTAATAACGTCATAAAGATTCACATACAACTAAAACAGAATTGAACAATTATAAATGAAAATATTTGTTCACCTTTAGGAATACTATTAGTAAATGCGTTGGCATCTTTGAAACGAATAAACTGTGAAGAGGTTTTTATAAACAATATTCTCTACGTAACTGAATAACTCTCAACTGAATAACTCTTGTGACTCTGTACCGGCGAACTTATTCTACTTTAAAGACATTTGTTTTGCATTTGTCACTTCTTTACCGCATCCTTGAAGTTTTCGCTTGACAATTGCCCAATATTTTTCGATCGTTCCGAACTCAGGGCAATTTGGAGGATTAATCTCTTTGGCGATGCAATTAACATTGTTTGCAGCATACCATTCTAGTACCTCCTTAGAGTAGTTTCAGCTAGCTAGATGTGGCCAAAACATAACGTTGGTCTTGTGTTGCTGAATGACGGGTAAAATCCGCTTTTTCAGACACTCTTTAATGTAAACCTTCGGCGCCACCCATGTAGCACACTACGACCTTTATTAGTTGTAGTAACTTGATTATGACTTAGCAAGTCATATTTATGATATCTCAACCGAATGGCAACAATTGTGCTACTAGGGCATTGTGTAAGATGTGATGAAAACCTTGGTTTTAAGGCTACAACTGCAGAATCCTTGCCAAATCATTTCCGAGCAAACTTATGTGATGATGATGTGATGTGTAATAAGAACCCACCATCAGTGCAAGGATTACCTATGGCTGCAGGACTATTCTCAGCAGGTTGTTCTGAGAGAATAGCCTACGTGATGGCTTCTTGTAGCAGGGTCAGCCGATCTCAGTGAGGACCTTCGGAAGACTACGGCCAGAAGGCCGCGTGTCTTCGCATGACAAGGGACTGGCGACTCCACGAACCCTTGTCCAGTCAACAAATCCTTCGACTGCCTTACGCTACCCCCCTAGGGAATCCCCGTTATATAGTTGTTAAAGGAACAGTGGAAATTTTTAGCATAAATGATTTATAAAAACAAAGTTAAGACAAAAAGAAAATTTCACGGCTATACTGAACTTTAGATTCAATAAACACATTTATTTTTGTTTTTATTTGCAATAATAAATGTACTGGGATATTGCAAATTTCTACTGTTCCTAATAAAAAAGTTGTGGGCAATAAAATGAGGAAGGATCTCACAAAAAAATGACAATTCAAATAACTTACCATAAAAGCATATCAGTCTCTATGTTGCATCATAAAATCAAGGAATACTTATTTCCAACGCATCTTTCACTGCATGTTATTCGTATAGGACTCATTTGCTTTTATAGACTGATCCAATATGAATGAACCTAGAACTTAACTGCATATACTGCGCTGGTTTTTACAAGGTCTCACTCTTCTCATATAGAACACGGGAAAAAATCCGGTGCTCGAAACTAGCAAAATGGTTCATGATATCATGGAAAACGTATTTTTTCATGTTATGAATATACACCATGAATAAAAGTCATGAAATCAATGAATCAGCTTACTATGATCCAACGTAACGCCACTATGGTGTTATGTTTTTGATTTTTTATGCTGAAAGTGGCAACTTGATTCATGAAATCATGAAGCATCTGATTAGTAACCATCAATTAAATTCATGAAAACATGCACTACTATTCATGATTATTGGCACCTGTCATTTATGATTCCAATTTTAGTGACGAAAACGGACAGTTTGGTTCATGATATCATGAAGCATTTCGTTTGGAACTACGAAAAAAACATGAAAACATGGACATTATTCATGATTCCATATAGGTACCATGAAGCGAGTTGCATGGTAACATGAAACATACTTATGAATATGAGAAAAAACGGATTCTTTCAGAAGTTTGATAAGTAAACTAATTTTTTATTTCAGTTTTTGATTTCGATTTTAAGTATATTACGGAAATGGCATGAATACAAAGGAAATGAGGATTAACAATCGATAGCTTTCAGCAAATCACGTGTGCTCTTCGGCAGCTCCACGATCGACGCTGGTATTTTGAACATATAGGTTTGTAGAAACAGCCACAGTGGCCTGCAATCCGGCGTGTACTGCAGGTTCAACACGTACGTTACGTGCATGCACATACATATGGCTTGCAGTATGTTTTCTGCTTTGTACTCGGAGCCACCGAAAACCACGATAATGAATTTATCGGGTCGCGATGCTCCTACCGTGATTATTTGCGGCTGCATTTGGACATTTTCAAATTTTGTCCGAAGAAACTCCAATCGCTGGTTGATCTTGACTTCGACGTCACCCGCAGTCTACATGAAAAAAAAAGAAAGTAACCATACAAATATGAACTAAACAAGAAAATAGCAAAAGATTGTTGAATTTTAAAAACATTTGTTTGTGACAATCGTAATCACAGTTTTAACCCTATTTTGTTTACGAGAAGTCTCGTTAATAAAGCAATAAAAAACTGTTTTGTTTCTTGGGCAAATTAAAAAAATTATTTGTTCTACTGTTAATTTCGAAAGCGAATCGCTTTCCAGCCATCTGGTAGGTGATGTAGATGAGACGTAGAATGAAGTGATTACTTCAATACCGCATTTACCGATTTCATAGTTATGCGGGATCAACCATATGCATCCAGGTGTTCATCGAACACACAGGCCTTATATGTATGGCAGACAAATGTTATCACTTCATTACAATCACTTCACGAGCAATCGTCATCAATGGTTCCAAAACCATATTTTTCAATGAAGCGATAACTTCAAACACCATTGCACGATTATAATTAGGCAAGCTGTGCAGAAATATGGTGAATGCTGTTCCAGTTTTCTGAATTGATGTTAGTAGATCATCATCAAGATGCCTTCGCATATCCTGCCATAAGTCCTTGTGTTGATTCTCGTCATCAACTATGGTATCACAATCTCGTGGTGTTGATAACTGCTCGGAATTAGATTCATTCCTGTGGTCTGAAGCATCAGCAACGCTAAAACAAAACAAAATAAAGTAAAAATTATCCTTTAATCATATTTTTTGTGAAATTAGGGTAAACAGCGTAATTTGGGCACTCTTAAAAACCACTTTTATTTGGACACTTCAATTTGATTTGCTTGGAGTTTCCAAACTGAAATGGTTGAAGTTATCTCATTACCTGCTATCTACTGGTGCAATATGTAGCCTCTTAGATCTGGAGATCTTCCAGGTTCAATTTGAAGTGTTCCTTTCTTAGATGGCGTACAAAACATCTACTGTTTGTATATTTTCTGCCACAGTTTTCTTGGACGCATTTGAAATGACTGTGTGGTCTCAGATGGTGAGAAGTGACACTTGACAAATGTGCCATCAACACTTTTGCTTCAGGGAATCTCCGATCGCGAAGGAAACATACTAGTCCAGAGTTACTCATGGCGGGTGGTGTTGACTATAATAAATTGAAATAAAGGTTGTAGTAGTAATCTTGTATTTCGTTAGAAAAACAATGCATAAGGCGAAATTAAAACTTGCCTGCTTTTTTATTCATCACCAAAGATTAGTCAATATATGAGAACTGTTCTATTTTTTATCTGATGCTCACATATGCATCTCATTCTCAGAAAAATTGAAACATCAATTGATTGATTTCATTCCGACATAAACAGAAAAAATGTGATAAAAGTGCAACGTTCACGTCAAACCGTTTCCTGTCTTCAGTGAACGTATACCTTTCAGCATTCCAAATATTCTAAACTTTGTTTGCAGAATACTGCAGAATATCTCTATAAAGATTGATCGAGGAGGTTCTGATCATCGTGCACATCGGCAAATACAGCTTCTAGGCCCCACTATTGAGGCGACCCCACACACGCTCCGAATGTTGTACAACATTGACTCGCCCTGGAAATTTGGTCGCAGTTGGAGTGTCTGTGTCTCTTACGGCAGATTTGGCAAACCATCTGACAAACCTGTCACACAACTTCGCCACAGATTCTCCGACTTTACACCAACTCGACCAAAGAGGGTAGAGAACGGATCAATCGCCCACGACCCTATTCCAATCATGGGGTTAACAGGAACTTAGGGCACTCATTTTGTGTAGTATGATACTATACATAACATTGCTTTACATTTACATGTGTTAATTGCTGCTGTCTTGACATGACCGCGAATTGATAGTGACAGTGATTAACGTATAGGTCGGAAGTAAGTATGGAATTCGAAAGACAGACTTTAATTTAGTGAATAGTCTTCAAAGCTGTCGATTTACAAAGATTTTCTAACTTACCTCCACTTCCAGTATGAAGCTGTCTTGAGTCTCTTTAACAGAAGGCTTCTAAACTATTTCCAATCTATTTAAAAACAAAAAAATCAAATTTGACACAAATTATTCAAAAAAAATCATCACAAATTTTTCAAAAAAATTATTTAACACAAATAGCTTATAGTTTCATGTATTCTTTGAATAAAAACGTTTTAATTTCACCCTAATCGAATAAAAATCAAGATGAAAAGAAAACTTACCGCTAGGTTTTGTTGCTGCTTCTTTTACTGAGGCTGCTGCTGTGTACCGTTGCTGCTGCGACTACGCGGTAAGTTGTGCTCTTGATGTTTTCACACTATAATTAAGCACAAGTTAGTTTTTTTCGAGCATTTGTTAGGATTTTAAAACCTTACCTGAAAATTACCGCCGACCGGTAGGCATGCTTCTGATTGAATTGATGAAAATTTTTGACAGGTTGACAGCTTTGCGTTACGCTTATAGAGCGACCATGAATCAAATTCATGGATACGTTTGTTTTGGTTCATGATTTTTGGAATTTTAGTTATAAAGCATGAATGAGGGTCATGATTCCATGACTCAGCGGTATGATATTTTATTCCGAGTTGGACTCATCAAAACGGGAATTGATTTATAATAACGCTTGTAGCGATCATGACTCATTTTCAAGCGAGCAGTTGTTATTATTCATGATAATTGTGGTTTTTGTCATGATATCATGAACCATAGTCATAATGTCATGAAGTGACACATTTTATGATTTCATGAATTTAGAAGGACATCATGAAAGACCCAATTGCTATGTATACAAATTTCAACTTGAATAATTTACATGGAGTTTTACACTATAAAAATTAAATTACTTGACTATGTAAAAAGCAGCTACAGTAAGTCAATGCACTTCCAACCGCTCACTTACCGAAAACCCAACCTACCTCTTGTTGCATTATTAAATCCTCGTAAATTGAAATTTAAAGTGATGGTAACAATCTTCCCAACCTCACTCGGGTCCTAACACAATAATGAAAAAGCAAGCAAATATTAAATAAAACTACAACCATTAAGTTGAGCTAAGGTATTGAATAAGGAGCTTTTAATTTATACTGTTAAATAGAACAGATTTTGAAAAAATGTCAAATAAATAATTTTGAAGCTTTTGTTACTATCACTTTATATTCAAGACATAAATATGTTTGTTCATTTGTTTCATTACATAAATATGTTTTTGAGATATTGTCTTCAAAATATGGTAGAAATAAATTATTTGTTGCTTTGCAAACCAGCTCTCCTCGATAGTCCTCCTGGATCCGCAGCTGCCGCCGTCGGCTTTCGTCCACAACAATCCGGCCGTCGCCGACGTGTCGGAATCCTTCCGGTAGCAACATGCTATCTGTGTCTAGTACACTCTTCTTTCACTGATTAATTTACAAACTAAGCCTGCACACCGAATCAAAATTCACTTTGGCTCGGTTGTGGTATTTTCCTCTAAAATCTAACTCTAGATATTGACACTTGGTTGCAGGAAACCGAATCAATAAGAAAAATAAACTCGCTTACGACCTCTAACTTTACACGGTTGCTAAACAATACATACTACCATACTGAATCATTTCCGAGCAAACTTATCAGCAAAAACAAATTTATACCTGGAAGGGACATCCCCACGACCAGTTTACAGGTAAAATTTTCGTCCGGGGATTTGTTTATTTTCCTTTTTGACATATTTTTCGTTATCCATTAAAATACAGCCATCAAATTCCACCAAAACTCGTTCGTATAGTTATCGTGTCCGCTTTTTGGCCACTAAATTTTATGTTTACTGGCGCAAAAAGACTTATATTCTTCGCTTGAAAGGATGTTATGCACGGTGGAAAAGTTCGAATCGTATTTCTTTGCCAAATCACGTATGGAGACATCTGGGTTCCTAGAGGGTTTGAGCTGTTTAGTGGATTACCTGTAACTAGAAATTAGAAGAAAAATTAGTATTTTCCATTTAATCTGTCAAGATAAGCAAAGGTTGTTGGATTTAAATGGAAAATACTAGTTTTTCTTATAATTTCTTGTGACATCTGGGTTGCCTTTCACGAACCTCAACACCTATCTCCTCAGCTCTTTGTCCCTAGTGCCACTTTTATGATAGATGCGCTGTGCTTCATCCACACTCAGAATATCCTGGTAACGTGTGATTACAAGACACACCGTTGACTTAGTTTTTTTTTAACACTTCTGCTATTTTTGAGGCAGACTAAGAAGGATTCTGGAGCTGTTTGTGCACAGTTAATTTTCTTTTTTCAAGTTCCATGATCCGTTATTTCGTGATCCGTCGATCAATCGAGAAAAACTTTTTACCAATTTCTTTATTCTCAACATCAAAAAATGCCTTTCAAATGTTTTATGTTCCAACCATCAGGGACGCGGTGGTGTATTAAACCGTGCGTCCAGATTTACTTTGAATCGAGCTTTAGTTTGTAAGCACGATCAAATACACATTCTTTTGTCTGTCAAAGTGGCTAATTGGTTTCCCCCTTGACCTACTCCACATTAGCGATGGATTGGCAAAGGATTATGTGCTTGCTTCGAAATACTGCTATTAAAATGCCCTACGCTCAATTTCCACAACCTGCCGAGCACTAACGGAACTATCACTACTATCTCTTCACATCTTTGTTCTAACAAAAAATGGAAGTTGGAACCTCAGGGTGAGGAGAAATTATTTTCCTCCTGAAAAAAAAAATCATCATGTGCTCATTAGCTAGCAATCAGTTCCGTTTAGTATATATTGCTCTTTAAGTATAGCGGAATATGTACCACCCCGAACTGAAATATCGTTTTGTTTTGCATTTCTATTCCTTTTATTTTATTTACTGTACAATGATAACTCTGATGATATATGATTGTTTGTTTTCCTCGCAAGAAAGAAAAATAACATTTTATTTTTGTTGTGGAGAAAAAAATAAATGAAATTATCTTCGAAAATTGATGATTCGTCTTGACAAAGTATTCCAAATCAAAGTTCCACTTTCAACATCTTGGCTACTTAAGGTGAACCGTTATGCTGGGTAGTTTTGCGATTTTTTGCCATTTTTTATTTTCGTTACCTCCTTATATAGGATATATACATTTCGTTTCGTAGCAAACACACAGAGGTGAAACTGTATCTCAATGCACACCGCCCGTGTGCACACCGATTGCATCAAATCCATATCCTTTGTTGAAATTGAGATTTATATCTCCAAAAAAAGCGAGGTGACAGCTATCGCGCCGCATTCCCTTAACCGAAAATCAAACCATCAACACTCCGACAGAGACGCACTGATTGCTTAGATAAAGCACGTGACACTCTTGAAGCATTGTATTTTTTTTTTTTTCGTCTGTTTTCACAATGCCTACTCTGACTGGGTGGAACGAACAAGCCCAGACACATGGTTTCCTCAAATCAGGAAAGCGAGCAAAATCCAATTTCCTCCGATGTCTTTCGGCTCATCGTTTAGCAGGCAGCATCAACAGCCAGCAAACAGCACACTGTGGGACGAAACGCCAAAAACATGAACTTTTTACAATAACTCGTAAAAACGGGTTCTTAACATTTTGGTGTCTTCAGATGAAAATTTTCAAAAAATATAACGCATTTAAAGGTGACAAATCTTAGTTCGCAGCTTCACCACAGGCGCCGCTGCAAACTTGATCTTTTTTAATGATGAGATAGAGAGTTAGTGTCTTCGGCAAAATTGTAGATAGTTTTAATACAAACAACTTTGCTGAAAACACTAACCTTCTATCTGGTCACTGTGCCGAGGTACGTGTTTTTTAAAATGGCGGGCCTTGGAAACTAGTTTTTGTGATTATTTAATAAATGTGCAGTTTTGGGTCAAAATAATGTTCTACAAAGTTGTAGAAATAATCAAAATATAAATTTTCTCTATACTCACCTTACGTCTAAAACCTTTATGGGAGAAGTTATAGTAGTTTTATTGTAAAAAATGTAGGTTTTTCATAGCCCTTTAGCTGGCGGGGATGCAAGTGGATGCACATGAAACCTCATAGGGTTCAAAATATAGGATGTGTTATAGCATATTATGTTGGTTTCATGTGTATCCATGATTATCCCAAGAGTTAACCTGTATTCTATGTGTGTAGCGAATATACCATTAAAACTATCATAAATGCTAATATTCCCAATTGAGAACCCTATTATCGTGTAAAAACTTGTATCTTTTGTATATTTTTATAATTTTATGCATAACTGTTGCTATTGAGTTGTGCACATACCATAGCTCACGCGCTCGTATGACAATACTCTTGAAAATTCAATATATTTCACACACACACACACACACACACACACACACACACACACACACACACACACACACACACACACACACACACACACACACACACACACACACACACACACATATATATATATATATATATATATATATATTTAAAGGTTAACTCTTAGGGATAATCATGAGATACACATGAAACCAACATAATATGCTATAACACATCCTATATTTTGAACCTCATGAGGTTTCATGTGCATCCACTTGCATCCCCGCCAGCTAAAGAACTATGAAAAACCTACATTTTTCCACAATAAAACTACTATAACTTCTCCCATAAAAGGTTTTAGACGTAAGTGAGTATAGAGAAAATTTATATTTTGATTATTTCTACAACTTTGTAGAACATTATTTTGACCTAAAACTGCACATTTATTAAATAATCACAAAAAACTAGTTTCAAGGCCCACCATTTTAAAAAACACGTACCTCGGCACAGTGACCAGATAAAAGGTTAGTGTTTTCAGCAAGGTTGTTTATATTAAAATTATCTACAACTTTGCTGAGGACACTAACTCTCTATCTCATCATTTAAAAAAATCAAGTTGCAGCGGCGCATGTGGTGAAGCTGCGAACTAAGATCTGTCACCTTTAAATGCGTTATATTTTTGAAAATGTTTCATCTGAAGACAGCCAAAATGTTAAGCAACACGTTTTTACGAGTTATTGTAAAAAGTTCATGTTTTGGCGTTTCGTCCTGCAGTGCAGCAGCCAGCTGCCATCAGAGTGTTCGGAGCTGATTTCCTTTGAACAAACAAACCCTGATAAACAGGATGCGGAAGGTGGACACCGCGTTTGTTCGGCAGACGGGGCGAGATTAAGTTAGAGTATCTTATAAATGCTTGAACTGAAGTCATCCATCCGAGAGCTGTGCTGAACGATTTATGAACGTTTAGACGAATGTACGTGCGTATACGACAGACTATGGGAGAAAGGGATGCAAGCATCCAAGCGTATCCATGAAGCGCAACTATCTTCGGGTGTTGATGGTGACGATGGGGAAAGTGACGCTTGGGTGAGATGGTTTTGGTTTTCGTCAGAAGAGTAGAGAGAGTGCATTAGTGGGAAATAATGAGACAAGATTTTGATTGATTTCGATTCTACATTCAATGTGATTCATAACCATTAGTGATTTCGAAATTTAAAGTTACTGTTTGCTAATTTTTTTTAAATTACATTGAGATGATTGGGGTGGAGTGCATACATTTGGTTTTTGAGGTTGGGATTAAAAATTTTCGAAATTTTAAATTTCCCAAATTTTTGAGGATAGGGTGCCTGTTTCCAGTTTAATCTCATTGTTCCTATTAAGCGCAACAGTTTGAGAAGATTTGTGCAATATCATGTATGAAGAATAATTTCTACATTTTTTTTGATAGAAAATAAGTAGCATATTCATGTGAGTTAGAAGGGACTGACGTTGTAATTAAGAAATTTGATAAAATTTTAATGTTCTGCAGAATATGCTTAATTATTTTATTAAATAACAAAATGTATTTTGAAAACCCAAAGTACCAGAACGTTTCATTATAACAAGAATGTACCTTATTTGTTATGTTTCACGGTAAGTCCATATCATTTCATAGTAAACATAACGTAACTAAAATACTTTAGGAACCATAAAGCCTCATTCTAGTACAACTCATGTTCTTACTATTTTAAAAGTGTCTAGTGATACTTTTTGGCATCTTTCATGCAATATAAAGAATCTTCTACGCCATAAAATTTATTCTTATTCAACGGTGAATGTTTTGATGACCGGTTGAAAGTATGTTATGCAGTGTTGGAATTCTCACAAAAATATCAGTTCATCGTGCGCTTCCTTTTCACTTGCGAACTTTCCGTTGCTAGTTTCACACGCCAACGTTTCTTGAGTGAACTTTCTGGGATGAGAGAATGAAACATCGCGAACTTTTCCTACACGAATCACCGACGCGAGGATACGAATAAAATCAGATCTTTTTTTTACTCTATATCATTACACCACATTCGTTCTTGAAAAGCAAACTGCGCATTCCATGGAAATGAAATCTAGACAGAAAGATATCTCCTTTAAATGACATCCCGCATGATGACTGTGTGGCCGGGGAGGTTGTGTTGAATTTGTCCTCAAAGTGTCACGCCATTCCAGCAGAAGTTTCCTTCCACTCGAATTTTGCGGCGTCACAATACTTAAAAAACAAACAGCACAACTCACGTGAACATTGCCTACACATACTCACTAGAGAAAAAGAATAAAGCCGAGGAGATATTTGGTTGGATCGGATCTCGAATACGTTGTGAGATGGAGGAACAAAAGATCCTTCACGATGAGAACTGAAACGTTTCCTCACTCTGTACTTTCATGAACTTTAGATTGAAGTTCGTTCGCGAACTTCGAGTGCGAAGTTCCTCGGTGATATATCATTGCACTGAGTAAAGAGTGAACGATTTTTTAAAATGATTTTTCCAACACTGATGTTATGTAACATAGGATACGGGGCGGATTTTAAGCCGTTTATTCGGCACTTGTGACATTTCATGAAGCTGTATATAATCTAGAATTAGAAATGCTTAAATTTAGACGTTATTCCCTCTGCTTACTTCCTATCTATTGGAACATACCTTCAGAAACGAGCATTAGACTCAGAAAATTTCATAGCTATGGAATAAAGTTTCCAATTGCAGGAACTTATTTAAAACATGCGGGTTGCTTTCCAATCATGAAAATGTTTTCTTCAGCTCTGCCATCTGTATATTAAGCAACAATATTGTAAATGTGCGCGTCCGTGCATGTGTGAAAAGGCGAAATGAAATAGGCCAGTTCTAGACAAAATAGTCAAAAGGTCGAAGGAAACATTTATAAACAATGACTTCAGGCGTATTTTTCTGGGATCTGCTTGCTCCCACAAACCAAATAGCACCAAAAATAGATGCAGGGAGTTATTACCTTCTCATCGGTAGTAGATGTAGATGTTAGCAACCTGGCATATCCAGGAAATTTACATTTTCAGTCATTGTTTACACCTGTTACTCTCGACCTTTTGGCGATTTTGTCTAGAGTTCGAGCTGGAAACGTCAATTTCCTCAACCCGCTACTTCGTTTTACCCATCCGCTCTCGAAAATAATGATTCAAAACATGTCGATTGCTACGATCACAGACTCGTCTACTAGCAGGTTATGAGACAGACGTACACGACCAAACTTTTAGTTTGTCATTGATTTTTAGATAGGCAATGTATATTTCTTATTTCATTTACCTTCACGGAAATGAGAGTCAAAGCGACTGTGATGACAAGCGGGACGCTTCGTTTAAAAACAAACAAATGTAAGAGACAACAGGCTTCACGTTACAATACCGAGCTGTACTATATCCATGGTTAACAAAGAAGAGAGGAAACATGGGCTCTCTCAAAAGCAACAGTGATGCCATAGCTGCCGCTCAACAGCGAAGCATTATTTATCGTTGAGTACGATTGGACAGCTCCGAAACATATATTTTCATTGCATATGATAGTGTTAGATGATGGACAATATAATCATAAACTTAGATCAACCTTAAATGACTGGAAGAAACATGAAACAAATAGTGATTTCAGATCATTAAAATTTGTAATAAATTGAACTCAATGCTCAACATCACATTCTGGCAACAAGCTTCGATGTGAGAAGGAGCTAATGCAAAATACACAAAGGCAAAATTTGAGCGAACTTCTTCCGCGGGTAGGAAACTGATGGTTTTCTAGATGATATATTTTACATCTTCAAAATGACAGTAATAAATTGGTAAAGAATCATAATTTATACATTGAATCGTTAGCCCGATAAATAGAGCTTGTGTTTGTATCATTAAAAGTGAAAGAATTTGAAAAATGTAGGAGCTTTAGACTTCACTGCAAGTTAACAAAGATTAACAGGTTTTTATTAACTCCAACGTTTATTTCGAATGGTTTTAGTGGACCATTTGAGTAACATTAATGAAATATCTTGTATCTTGTGTCATAAATTCTGCTGTAACAACATATGTTTATTGTTACTGTAAGATTACTTAAACGAAGCATTATAACTAAGTGCGGGATTTGAAAGATGTTTCTGTGTTACTCGGAATGTTGACACAGCATGTAAATTTATTCGGACGATCTTGTAGCTCGACTCGTTTCATTTGTTTACATGAATCAACTTTTTAGCTGCAATATATTTTAAGTCAATTCGTGTCTAATTTTTGTTTAACATTTTTATTTTACTTACATTTCTAGGCCCTAATTTTACTCGTGCACTGTTCAACAAATTGTAACTAGATTTAAGCGGCTTAAAATAGTTCTAGGAACGATTTGTTGAAGTTCAATGTTCTCGTGATAATCAAATACTTCGTTTTCATATACCGTGAAGAACCCAAACTCTGCGCACCAAATGCCCTAATTTTGAGCATTTTAAAACATTCCAAATAAATGTTTAGTTGAATATTCTTTGAATTTAGTTCTACGTGTAAATAGATGCTGTCGTTTTGTGTATGGGATAAAATATAGAGTTTGACAATCTTGCAAGTAACTGCAAAATTTTGGCAAAATGCGCATAATTAGGCGCTGCGCAGAATTAGGGTACTTCGCGGAATCTATGTAAGAAAATAATTCGACCTATTCGGATGATGTTCGGTACACTACATTTGCACATTTGGCAGTTGTCATCTACAAGCGCTTGCTCTCGGGTAACCCTTTTGAAGCGAGATGTTGGTTTCACGCCGTTGTAACACCTCCCGACCCGTATTGCTCGAAGTTTACTGCAGCTGTACCACCTACTTCCAGAACCGCCAGCTTCACCACTGACCGAATCAGAACTCCTGATTTGGCTGTCGTAAATTCCACGTACCGTACATGGGCTTCCTATAACCCTTGACTTCTCAGCCAGCCATTGTGGACCCGGTCTACCACAACAACCACCAGATCACCAACTTGAACCGGTTTGTAGTCCTTGAACAACTTTGATCGGTTCGTAATTTTCGGAAGATACTCCTTAATCCAACGACTCCAGAATCTGCCCAGCAGAACTTTGCTCAGGTCCCTGTTACAGCGTGTCTGCTTACTTTCGTTGATTGGATTCCTAGCTGACTGTTTGAATCCACTGGTGCTCAGTCTCAGGAAGCATTTTGAACTCAGCGCTCGAGCTTGAACAAAATGCACAACATATGCGTGTTACATGGATCAGATCGTGACAGCCGCTAGTGAGGTGACTTTCTTGAATAAAGCGGATATACAAGACAAGTCGAAGAAGACGGAGACGTTGTACTTTAACACCCATTCCGCAGAGGAAACGAAGTCGGAGAATGTCACCGATGGTGACCGCAAGGAGAACAAGCCTAGGCCCTGTGCATCCTGCCAAAAGGACGGTCATCAGCTAACGGACTGTCATGTCTTTCACAAGATGGCACTCGTGGATCACTGGAAACGCATTCAAGAGTGCTTCTTGTGTCGTCGCTGTTTGAGATTGTACGGAAAAATCCCTTGTAACGTTTGCATTAAAAAAATGGACAAAAATTGCTGCTTTTTCATGGGTTTACCTTTACCCACACTGACAAAACTACCCATGCAGCATATATCATAGTAACCCATAACCCATATCTGTCGAACTCTAACCGTGATGGCAAAAACAGTGTAGCAACTCCGTTCAGAAGTGTGCGCGTTCAAAGAACGGCACCCCGCCGCGTCGAAAACGGACATCGTGCGGCACTTTGTGGACGCCGGATACGCCCGTTCCAGCATCTACAACATCTTGGCATTATTAGACAACAGTCAGAGCATCAAAAGAAAGCCCGGTTCCAGACAGCCGACGACCCTGAGCGACAAGAAGGTCTAAAGGATGCTGATGAGGAAGACTGAGGGAAAAGTGGCTACATCGCTGCGTGCGCTTGGCCGGGAGGTCGGTTCAAGCGGCCAAACGGTGAAAAAGTACCTGGCGAACATGAATATACATGTCAGGAAGTGGCACCGGCAGTGGCTGAATAAGATGGTCAACTCGATTTTCCCGGCGAATCACGAATGCTGCTGTGGCTGACAATCAGCGAGATGGGGATGTCAAAGCCGCTCTTCTTTCGCTCCGGACTGGCCGTGAATGGAGAAATTTATAGTACGATATGCCTGATGGAAGTTGCATCGGTTATCAAGAAATACCATAAGGGCGAAGACGCGATGTTCTGGCCGGATCTGGCGTCGGACCACTACTCGAAGCGATCATTGGAAGAGATGGAGCGGCTGAATATCGATGTCGGCGAACCCGCCCAACGTCCACCAGCAGCGTTCCATCGAGAATTTCTGGGCCAACCTGAAGCGTAAGATCTACTCCAACCATTTTGTCGCGAAAACTGAGGAGGAATTGATGAATAAAACGAAGAAAGAACTTAGAAACATGCCTACACGCATGTTTTCGTCTGCCATGGCGAATGTTCCGGTTAACTACCGGAAGGCCGCTCGCAAGCGCGTAGAATTTTTTTTCAATTATCTGTCGTAGCTTTTTGTTATCACCATCCGAAAAAAGTCCATTTTTTTAATGCAAACGTCACGTCCGCTATGCTTGCAGGGGATCAGTGGCATAGAACGAATGGAGGAGGATTTACAGTTAAACAAATTGCATATTTGAGTTAGACGAACACCACTCGGTACAATTTCCAGGAGGTACACACCATTGAGAACACTTGACCAAACACTTGACTTCAACGAGGTATGCAAACAGTTACGCTAATGCTGTTCGAAGAATCCTGATTGACTTGGACAACTCGTTCTTCATGGCAACACGGAAGAGCGATTGCCCAATCGCTACGAAAACCACGCTAGGGTGGGCGGTCTGTGGAAGCAAATGTGCTTATCAGGATCAGTCGGAAAATATTCTGTTCCACATTTCCGTTCGAACACCCGAAAACGATCTCCACGAATTAGCCGAAAAGTTCTTTGCGTTGGATAGCTTGAGTTGCAGCTTGCAGTTTCTACAATGAATAGCGACGATTTGATGATGACTGACGTGCCAGGCAGATACTCGAAAGCACAATCCAAGCAACATCACACCATCATAATTAGTGGCATCAACTTGATTGTGACCTAACTGAGTCACATTGAAGTTATTTTTACTCGCTTGTAACAAGTGTGCTACTTGGGTACCGTACGTACGGTGGCAGGAAGGTACCAAACATGCTTGCTGTGGAACCATGACTATGTAGAATAGCAGACCCATGGATTTCGTTGTCTTGAACGACGTCTAGCATCAAAGTTCGATTTATACGACAACGTAAAAACTCAGATCAGTGAGTACCATAAGGCTACTAAAGATAAGTTAGCTTCTATCCCAAACGAACCTGGGTTTTGCCACTGACCGTCGTCACAAACTCGAGGAAGCCAAATAAGGTGCGCTTAGTCGTTTGATTCCACGCTACTTGTTGGTCCCGATCTGTTGACACCACTTCCCGCTGTGGTTTGTTCATGTCATCAGTTCGAGGTGGCCATCAGTGCCGATACCTGCGACATGTTCGTAAAAACCAGTAAAACAAAAAGGCTTAGTAAGCATAAGTTAAGTGTCATGCAATACTAAGACGCCGCGTTAGAGTAGAGTATTCTTCCTTGAATGCAAATCTAGGTGACAAATCACCCAAAGGTATGTAAAATTAGGAGCCACTGTTACGATCCGTGATGGCATAAATGAACACCGGATTGAGTCGCCACATAACCCCTACACTAAAAGAGTAGAAAGTGAACTCTTAAAAATCCACTTTCAACGGGAATGAAGAGTTGGCTCAATTTTTATTTATTTTTCTCAGATTTTCAAAAATTTAACCCCTTGGACATTTATAAGAAGTTTCACTTCCGATTACATTTACCTTGTTGGGACATTCTATTGCTAAGTGCTTTGTTTTAATTTATTTTATTTCATGAAGGGTGATTTTTCTGCTTCTCCTATATCTTTCAATATATATTCTTTTTATATTCTTTTGGAGAGTTACTCTTTCTCTCCATTTAAATATTTCATATGAGTCTTTATATCACATTTCCTTGTTAATATAAATCCTGGAGAGTGTGAGTTTTTTTTCCCATTGGAATATCTGTAGTTAGAAAATGAGAATCAAGATTAGTAATTTCCGTTTAATTCCAATTACCTTTATTGCTTACCTTGACAGAAACGCGTATTTCGTCTACAACGTGCAGACTTCTAAGATACGACACGGAAGAAACCTACTAATTGTAGACGAAATACGCGTATCTGTTAAGGTAAGCAACAAAGGTAGTTGGTCTTAAATAGAAATTACTAATCTTTCTTCTAATTTTCTAGCTTGTTAATATAATTTAGAGGGTGACCCTTCTTCTACGGTGTTTGAAATAATCAATCATTTATTCATATCCTTTCATGTTTATATATTGTCAGTTAACTAATGAACTGTAAGTGATTTTTTTTTCGTTTGTTTTAAACTTCCCACTTTTGGAATAATGTTTTTGACCCCTGAAAAAAATACTTTCTTGTCTGGTTAAATTTCAGCTGTAGCACACAGCCCTTACAGAACAGTCAACTATTCTAGATTTGACAGCTCTTCGGTCCATTCAAAAGTTATTATCAGCTATTGATGAACGCATTACTCGTTATAGATATAGCTGTAGGCTCATACCTTCACTGCTTCGTTAAACCTCCAAAAGATAACAAGTACTTAAAGGAATGACTGAATTGGTAACTGATTATGGGCCATTGTTGCGATCCGTGATGGCATATATGAAGACTGGATCGGGTTGCCACATTAATTTTAATTTTCATTTAAACTTGACAGATGGAATATAACCGATTAAGTCTGCTACTAGAACCGACTCATTTCTGACAGACTCAATTTTGACAGACACGTTAAAGAAAGTTTGTTAATCAAAAGGACGACAAAAGGATTTCATTCGATTAATCGATTATTTTCCATATGTCAAATTTAAGTTAAATAAAAATTAAATACATTATAGCAAAACACAGAGCCAGCAAGTTATGAATACCGCCGACTTTTGCAATGAATGTCTGCCTGCTCGTAAACGTTTCCATCTGTAATAAAAAATCTTTTTGAAAAATCTTACTGTGTAGTTCGTTTTTTAGTGATATGGAAGCAGGGGAAGTTTCAATAAATTCGTGTTTTAGCTTTTCACTTTATTCCATTGAACTAAACCATAACATGACGTAGATCATAAGTATGTGTGATTAGAACTTGAGATGTAATAATTTACGATTCCATCTTTGCAGTGTTTCTGGGCTGGAAAATTCAGTGTTGTAATGTATCATCGATAAGGATGCGCTGCCCTGCTTTAAACAACCCAGATCTTGACTCTGAAGGCTTCTCAACTTTGAAGATTTCAAACATACTTCACTTAAAGGATGGAACGGTCAAAACTTGGTCGATTCAAATGTGACGTTGGTTTTTTTAATCCTGCATTTAAAAAACTTGAACACCCCTAATTTTTTAGGTGAACGAAATGTTGACTATCTTTTGTTTTCGCCATTTTCTATTAATTTGTCAAGATGGCGTCGAAGCAAGTAGAGCGGCGTATCAAAATTTTACACGCGCATAAGCAAACTTTTGTATTCCCACGCCGACTTTGCAAACTCACTTAATATTGGCAAATCAACCGTGACGCATGTTATAAAAGTGTTCGGAGAACGTCTGATGACTGCCTGGAAGCCGGGAGCAGGAGGAAACTGAAACCAGGAAGCCAAAGTGACCGGAAGAATAGTGGCCAGCTTTTTTTTAAAACGCAATTTCAACCTTTCCATCAGAGATATCTGAAACAATTTGGGAAAGTCCCACACAACAGTCCAAAGAGCAAAAAAACGAGCCGGACTGTCAACATATAAGGTGACAGTAACACCAAATCGAGATGATAAACCAAACACAACAACCAAAGAAAGAGCATGTAAGTTATACACGAGTTTGTTGACAAAGTTTGATTGCGTCCTCAAGCAACACAAATCTGTCGTAATATGTTGCAGCAACTTGATTGTGACTAAATTGAGTCACATTGCAGTTTTTTTGACTACTTTGCAACAAGTGTGCTACTAGGGTTGTAACGGACGATGAAACATTTGTCAAGGCTGATTTCAAGCAGCTCCAAGGTCAAGAGTTTTATACGGCTACTGGAAAAGAAAAAGTTCAATTAATATAAACTTAAGCAGAAAAAAATGTCATAGTTTCCGAAAAAATACTTGATTTGTCAAGCGATTTGCACCTGTGCACAGAATACGACAATTCAGCTCCAAGTAGCACAAGGTTGGTGAACAATAGTATTTTTTATGGGAACATGTCTGGGAAATCGAATGAAGGGTGTCCCAGTTGCCGCAAAATTCAGTGGACGGAGATATTGCTGCTTATTTTACCCCAATTCCCCCGTACCGACTACTGCAGACCCTTAGATTAATGAACCATAGATTAATGAACAATATTCTAAAACATGGGGAAAGATGAGCAATATCTCCTAGGGAAATCCTTCATAAGAATAGGCCTATTTTGACAACCACAGACCCCTCCGATCATAGATTAATAAATAATATTCGAAAAATGGGGTAAAACCAGCAATATCTCTGTTACTCGACCCGTGTGGCGGCTGCAACTACTTTTAATCTATTTTTAGGGAAATTCTACAGAAGAATAGGCCTAGTTTGACTACCGCAGACCCCTCCGAGCATAGATTACTGGGAATTATTCGAAAATACGGGGGAATTGGGGTAAAATAAGCCCAATATCTCCGTCCACTGAATTTTGCGGCAAGTGAGAACCCTTCCATTCGATTTTCCAGGAATTTTCACATAAAAAATGCTATTGTTTAATAACTATGTGCTACTTGGAGCTCAATTACCGTATTCTTTCGCGATTCATGTACTTGTTTTCCCACTGTGCTGTGGGCTAAAACGCAAAAGTTTCTGGCACTGTCAACCAAGATGTTTATATAAAGGAATGCTTGCAAAAACGTTTATTGCCTATCTTGAAGAAACATAGTTGTTCCGTGCTGTTTTTGCTAGATTTCGCTTCTTGTCACTACGGAAAAATAGCTCAGGAATGGTACACCGCCAATGGTGTGCAAATCGTACCCAAGGAGAAAAACCCTCCAAACTCGCTGGAACTGCGCCCAATTGAAAAATATTGGGCAATCGTAAAGAGAAACCTCAAGAGCACTCAAGAAACAGTAGGAAGTTCCATGCACATTTGCGTTCACCATCAAATAAGGTGGATATAACAACGGTACAAAACTCGAAGGAAGGTTTGAAACGTAAAGCCTGACAGTTCTCCTTTGGAAAATCGGAAGCCTAATCAAATATTTTTTTTACGTCGTGTAGACGATAAACTTCAAAAAGAAATAAAGATTGATCATTTCTATAATAAACTAATCAGTTGCATTGCAACTATTGCATTTAATCATGTTTGACCAATTTTTGACCGTTCCACCCTTTACTTATTGAACTCTAACTGTTTGGTAATATTTATGATCTTACTTCCATTCCACCTTAAAATAAAATCCCAACCAAAGCGTTGGTTGATTCCCAAAAACCCCGCGTTGATTTATCCAGTGAAGTGGTGAGATGTAAATGTAAATTGCACCATCACAAGAGGAGCAAAAGTTTTCCACCGTTTCCATCACAATCCTATCAGCGGTGTGCGACGTAAATAAGAGAAGTGAAACCGCGTGATTCAACCACACGTCAACCGAAAACCAGTCCGTTTCGCGTTTTATGAGTATCAAGTTCATTACCACACACCTGAAACAGCATTTTCGCCTTTTTGCTTTCTTTCCCCGGGACGGATTACTCTTGCACCATACACGCCACCTATATATTGTGCAACCACGCCACCTATTATTGTGCTCTGCGCTCGGAGTATAGAAAAGAAAACATAGTTTCATATCGTCCTCTCCAGTCGGCTGAATTCATGGTCAATGTACCGACCATCCGACCGTCCGTCCGTCCATCTGTCCATCAGCGGATCAGTATATGGTTTCCCATATAGCAGAGCGGGAGGGCGACGAGGATTATGAAACGTGAACGCAATCGGTAGTGGCTGAACTTTGTATGAAATGTGCTCAACTTCTCTTGTTGGCAGCAATCATCGGAGTTGAGTCTTTCCCGGACAGTCGTTCGGCCGCTCAATGCTCTAATGTAATAATGTTCCGCCAAGAGGCGTTGGACTGTGGCAGGAAGGCAAAAAAAGAAAAAAATAAGCCAGTGACCTAATGGAAAACGGTCCGGACCCCTGCCTGCGGGGTCAGTTGGAGTTAGTCGTAGAAAAAGCAGAAGCTACGCAGTTTTGCTTCTCCGGAGCAGGGCACGGCTAGGCGATAGTCAATGGAATTGCAGCTGGAAATACCGTTTTGATTGGTTGGGGACCAATTGGAAGTGAACGTTTGAACTAGTTTGTGATGGTTTGATGGAAGCATACGTGAATGGAACAGTGGACTAGATTGGGCTGGAACTAGTTTTCGTTAGTTATGATCGATGCTTTTTAGATTATGATTGGGACAGGATATTTCGGCTGCATGCGTTGTAATGGACGGCTGAGATAAGATATAGGATTTAGTTTTTTGTGTGGATTGGTTTGCAATGGTTGATGTTTCAACCGCATAACAATATTGAGTGTTGAAATTGCAAATCCACTTATACAGGTTGGAGCTTTTGAATTTAATATTAATAACGCATTTTCCTTTTTTCTACATTCGCAGGTTCGTGCGGCCAACTAGCGAGGAAACCTTCAATATTGGATAATGGTAATCACTAGCCTTATTTATTGAATGGATTTTATTTCAGTTAATTAAGAGGTTTCAGATGAAGCGCACAGATTTATTAGTAAATAGTGCTGAAAAATGGAAATTTATAAAAGTTCTGGTCGAAATTTTTGAAACTACCTGCTTTGAATAATGTTGAGTGAGATTCTCGGTTATGAACAAGAAAGGCCTTCCGAGAAACTGATAAAATTAATCGATGCACCGTGGTCTAGAATGCGAATTAAGCTGGAGAGATACATTTTCAGACGAAGTTTGGAGTTGTGGAGCAAAATTGCCAAAAAGTTGTTTTTAATAACAAGGAGCTTCTTTTGGTGTTAATGAAAACTAGGGAGGTCCTTATTTTCAGAGAAATCGAAAATTTTACTTGTTTATTTGCAGAAATAAAAACATTTATTAGTGGAAAAAATTGTAGAATAAATCATTTCAAGCAACTTTGATGGTATAATTTTTTCTATACCTTTTGACATGACCGAATTCGAGCATTTTTTCCTACGTAGACTAGGGTGTTCCTATGAAAATAAGTCAAGCGCTGGTCAAATGATTTGCACAAAGCACGGTACTTTTCGGTAGTTTTAGTTTCTTGGCAAGATCGCGGACCGCAGAGTTTTGTTGTCATGCGTACAAAATACGCTTGTGCACTTTCACTTTATTCGACGCCATTTTACTGGATGTAACAAGAATGTAAACATGAACCACGGAATTAAGTGACGAGCTGCAGCTGTCATATAAATCAAGCGTTATAGCGATCCGTAAAATAATTCCAAATCTACACTGAAAGAAAAGTGTCTGAAATTTTACGTTGACAGGCTCTAATATAAAATAAATTAAAAATAAATAGTAAGAAATCAGATGGTTGTGCAATGGAAAATCCTGTCACGAACTTACGAAACAATCCGTAGAACGGAAGATGAAGTCAAAACGCGGAGTGAAAGAACGAGCTCTAAACAGAAGTAGTTTCAAGTTAAGCAGGTGTTTTCTTCTTTTTATTTAGCACTAGCTGAACCTGGTGCGAGCGCTGCTACGCTTGCTACTAAACGAATTTTTTTTTTATAGAATTGGCACGTGTATGGCTGTTTTTTGGAATGAGTTATTTTCTTGACTAAGCAGGGGTTCAAACTTCTGTTAGATTATGATTCTTACCCGAGAAATACACGTTTAGTGTTTTAGTAACCTAGATAATTCTCATGTTTGGCAGAAACTTGTGTTTTATTTGTATGTTAGCCCTCCCTTCCAGAGGGGGGAGGTTTCTCAAACTACCATACAAATATTGCTTTCAAAACCTCCCATATACCAAATTTGGTTCCATTTGCTTGATTAGTTCTCGAGTTATGCAGAAATGTGTGTCTCATTTGTATGAGTGCCTCCCTTCCTGAGAGAAAAGGGGTTTCGGATAATCATAAGAACCTTCCCCAGCCCCAAAAACCCCTGCCTAGAAATTTTCATGCTGATCGGTTATTAACTTTCCGAGTCAGTCAGAAATTCTTTTTTATATATATAGAAATCCTACCTCCAGAAACCCCCATATGCCAAATGTAGTTTCATTTACTGGATTAGTTCTTGAGTTATGCAGAAATTTGTATTTAATTTGTATGGGAGCCTCCTTTTCAGAAAGAGGGGGGCCTTCAAGTCACCGAAGAAACATTTATTGCCTTCAAAAACCTCCACCTGCCAAACTTGGTTTCATAGGCTTGATAAGTTCTCGAGTTATAAAGAAATGTGTGTTTCATTCGTATTGGAGCCCTCCTCTCAGAAAGAGGAGGGGTGTCTAGTCACTTTAGAAACATTCCTTGCCTTCAAAATCCTCCACCTGCCAAATCTGTTCTATTTACTTGATTAGTTTTCGAGTTGTGTAGATATTTGTGTGATATTTCCTCCCTTTCTGGAGGCGGATGAGTCTCAAACTACATTGGAAACATTTCTCTCCTCCAAAAACCTCCACATGCAAAATTTGATTCCATATGCTTGATTAGTTCTCGAGTTATGCAGTAATTTTAGTTTCATTTGTGTGAGAGCCCCCCCCCCCCCTTCTTGAGATGGTAGGGGCCTGGAACCATAATAAAATATTTTTTGCTTCTAGAAAACTCTACATGTAAAATTAGGTTCTACTTGCTTCATTAGTTCTTGAGTTATGCAGAAACTTCTGTTTCATTTGTATGTGAGCCTCGCCTTACAGAAAGGGGAGGGATCTCAAACTATCACAAAAACATTTCTTGCATCTAATAACTCTTACATGCTAAATTTGATTTCCTTTGCTAGATTAGTTCTCTAGTTATGCGGAAATATGTGTTTCATTTGTATGGGAGCTCCCCCTTTCAGAAAAGGGAGGGATATTCTACTATCTTAAGAACCTTTCCCGATCTCAAAAACTCCTCCATACAAAATTTCACGCCGATCGGTTCAGTAGTGTCCGAGTCTCTAAGGTTCAGACAGACAGAAATTCATTTATATATATATGGATAGATTTAAAGCTCATTGCTTTCACAATTCGCTCATTGCTAACTCTCAACTTAGTGTTCTAAATGCACTTATACAGTTATTAATTGAGAGTTTTAGATGCCAGGTACATTTTTTGCATTAGCATGGTTTTGTGGCAAGTACAATAATTTTCGTTTACAAAAAATCCTAGACCAGACTGGGAATTGATTGAATTTCAAATCAAACTGGTCCAAAATTTACATCCTTCTGGTTCATTTGGTTCTGGAGTTATAAAAGCTCAAAAAAAGTGCTTGCTTCATAGTACCGCCTAGTAGTTTGTCCTCTCGAAGTGATTATGGACGTGAAAAATTTTCTTAAAGAAAACCGCTATCATCCAAAATATGAATCCTAGAGGGTTTGAGCTGTTTAGTGGAATACCTGTAACTAGAAATTAGAAGAAAAATTAGTATTCTCCATTTACTTCCAACTACCTTTGCTTATCTTCGACAGATACGCGTATTTCGTCTACAATGTGCAGACTTCTTCAGTGTCTCGTACTCATAACTCGACTTCAAGTCTTGTTTTTTTTCTAATTTCTAGATCCAAAATATATTTGTATATACCAATTTTTATCATTTCAGGCATGATATGGCCAAACTACGTTTTAAGCAGTGAAATATTCGATAAATATGTCAGTCGATTATATTTTGATACCCCAAAACAAACCCGAAAAAAACTCCAGAGCAACGTTGGCTATACGACTTAGAATCTCTACTAGAAGATTTTTGCGTTAAATTCTGAACTAGTTTCTCTGAAAATAGGATTTTATTAATATATTTATAATCAGATCGGTCTCACCTATGGTCGCCTTTAAAATACCATAAGCTTCATTCTAAAAAATGATTTTTTTGACGTTGATTCGACGTTGATTTCATGCACTTGTGACAAAATAAGCGCAAAAATAAGCGTTGCTAAACCGCCCGTTAGATATGAAACCAGCAAATCTCAACCCTGTACACAACTTGGTGAGTGCTTGTGAAATGATGCACCAGACTTTCCCAAGCGCATTTGCGTTGGCTTCTTTTGTTGCTTTTTTTCCAGTAAAAGGCCGTTTTCTGCACTACACTGGTTTGCTTTTCACTCCACACTCTGCCAATAATCAAAGATCCCGCTATGAGGCGATTCTATACCAAACTTTGAAACTGCTAATAATCATAAATTCACTCGTGACAAAGCGGGAAGCACTCCTGCCTAAAAAATTATGTCAGGGTGGCAGAAAACGATCACAAACAAACAGAACTAAGCTAACTAATAACTCTTCTCACGGGTGCGGGGACGAAGCAAAAAAAAAAAACAGAAAAACGGGGAAATACTACCCACCAAAACACATTTTTAAGGAAATCGAATACATTCTCTATATATTATGAAGAATTTATGATTTCATCTTTTTGTTTACGTTGAATAACAAATTATTGTTTGATTTTTTTTCGCAAAAATGACGCGGCAAAAACAAATTACGTCAGTTTCAAAACACGGCTTGGCGCTGCCAGCTGACGGTTGACTGTTGACGAAAAATAGGGAAAAAATCATTGAAAGCGATTTGTTGAACAAAATATCCATATCCATAGCATTCCATAGCACTCACCTTTGCAAGTCCGCTCTCTCATTGCCTAGAATCGTACAATTAGAAGCGACTCACATAAAGGGGATGATAAATGGTCGTCTTTTTCAAAAATTTCCAGCTTTGATATTTGATTGAGCTACAAGTTTCAAATTCATTTTTTAAGTGTGTCTTGCCAAATTACCAGGAACCCAAGCAACACCAAACCATAACTAGTTGCAACGACTTGATTGTGACCTAATTGAGTCACATTGAAGTAATTTTTACTAGTTCACAACAAGTGTGCTACTAGGGGAAGAGTCCAAAAACACGCTAAAATGATAAAAATGTCCTTTGTAAATAATTGTTCTTTGCGAAAAACGTTCCGAGTGATTCGTCTGTTTTACGGTCGCATCAATCGTCCTACTAAGAGGACTACTCGCAATGTGGCGAACAAATTCGAGAAAAATGCTTCGATGAAAGTTCAACCACCATCAGTACGTCAGCGTAAGGCAAGATCTGTCGAGAATATCGCCGCTACGCGAAAGCGTGCAGGAGAGCCAATGGCAGAAAGCTCAGCCTTCAATTTGATGTTACTCATGTTGGTGCGTCAACTTTGACGGCAGCTGTAGTCCAAACCACTTTATGGAAACAGTTCAAATTTTGGCCACAATATTTTCTATGCTTTTTAAAGCTATGGAGAAATTTTAAATATGCTACCTAAATTTTTCACAGAACTACGGATTTTTTAAATTGCTTTGTCCAAAAATGACTTTTTTCACATATGTTATGATAACTCCAAATTCATAAATTTTATCAACATGAAATTTTGGTCACATAAGGTCTATACATTGTTTATTAAATTGTCAAATTTTCAGCCAAAAATATTGATTATTGACAAAGTAACAGAAAGTTGAACAACGCAGTTTTTGGAAGCAAAATTTTGCTCGGCTTTTTTTTTGCTACTGAGTGTACGACTAAGCATCTGGCGAGTCACGTCAAAATCAAACATGCTGTAATTGGTTTGCTGTGTAGGTAACCACAGCATCGAACTATTCCTCAGGGTTCGGGGTTGCTCCAGAAGATCAGGACAGTCTATGCGGCCTGGCGAGATGTCTGCGATGAACAAAGCCCTAGCTGTATCTCTGTGGACTAACAGGGACTCCATGTTAATCAGATTGCAACGGCTTTCGTAGCTTGGCAAACGATAGGCATCCGTCCAAGGCAAAAGCGTCGTTGAACAGCCTCTACTCTACCGAGGTTGTAATAGGGAGGCCACACAACCGAGCAATACTCTAATATAGAACGACACAAGAAGCAGTACAACGATTTGAGGCAGTAGGTGTCCGTGAAGTCCTTAGCAATCCGGAAGATGAACCCTAGAGCGCAGGAGGCTTTGCTGACAGCGTACGAGATATGCTGCATAAAGATGAGTTGGGAGCCCAAAATTACTCCTTGGTCCTTGACTTGACTGACGCGCTCAATTTCGGTACCCAACAAGACATACTCGAATAAAATAGTCTGTTTCTTGTGCGAATACGAGAGAACCGTGCATTTGGCCTGGTTGACATCCATGCGATTCAGATTGCACTAGTCGGCAAATGCATTCAGCTGACGTTGGAGAAAGTGACAGTCATCGAGTGAGTGCACTCGAAGATAGAGTGCCTCCCTCCCTCCGGCCAGTGATTGTGAGACAACTTGAGTTTAGAGCAGGCCTTGATTATCATCTCTGCATCAATGTCGACTTGGCCCAAGGTTTGACCGGCAAGTGGTATGTAGCTGGCGCAAGTCTTATGTGGTCATCGTTCAAAGTCTCTTCGGTAAAAAACGCTAGAGAATTTCTCGGAAAATCGCTGGAAAACACCATGTGGTGTGGAAGCCTTGTTGCCGTGGAGCGACATAGACGACGGAAGGCCTACTTTGTGGCGTTGTTCGTTTACAAACTTTCAGAATTGTTTGGGACGTGACTTGAACTTTCTCTCTATTCCACGCTGATACTGGAGAAAGCAACGGTGCTCTGTGAATTTTATGAGGGTAGCTTTCTTGCCAGATTTTAAACGACGAAGTTCTCTCGTTTGCCAAGTGGACAAGACGTATGATGATGGATTTTCTTCGGAACGTGTCTGTCTATGACATATGCCACAACGTTATGACATATGCCACAACGGCAGGTGGAATTTCAAAACCATGTTTCAGCTTTGAGCGTAAATTTCCATGAAATCCCAGGCTGAATAAAGTCGCCTATCACCATAACTTCGTCGGTTGCTTGGGCATTTTCCGAAATTGCGAAAACCGATTGGCAATGGGTTGCAATTCACGGTCGCTTATGCGGTCAGGTGGAATGTACAGTCCACAAAGGAATAATGTACGATCGCCCAGTTTGATCGATGTCCAAACTTGTTCCAAACAAGTCCAATATCGGTTTTCAAGAGCTTTTGCTTTAAATTTTGTATTTATGGCTACTAGTAGTGTGTTACTCAACTTTGAAGATAGGAAACGCTTAATCGAACACCCTTTAACACAACGCGAAGATAGGGCTCTTAGAGGTTCCTGTATTAGCACGAGAAAAGAGAAAGAAGTGCTTTTCCCGCCTTTATTGAGCAAATAGCCTCTATAGAACTGAAACTTATCCGAAAAAACGAAGTCCTGATGCGGTGTTAGCGAAGTAATATTTCTAACGTAAAGTGTGTAGCTAAAACAACGACATACAAATATATAAGACACCACCATCACTTGCCAGCTGCTTTTCTTTGAGTGCAGTTATCCATTCCATAGGGTTATTATTATATGCGCACTAATACATGTTACCAAACAATGGGGACATTTTGCGCCTGACTACTGTATATGTTAGCACAGAAGTTTTGCTTGGTTCATATAAGGGTGGAAATAACTAAAACGCCACTATATCAAATGTGTTGTTCAGTGGCCTTATCCTGCAGCTTTAGTTATTTTTCATCAAAAATAACATTGAGTGAAGTCTATTTCTGGTAAATAAAACAATGCAAATATTTGCATACTATTTTCTACATTTTCTAAGACCAAGCCCCGAGGAACGATTTTTACGGAAGAGGAGCGTGGTAAAATCGACATAATTGAAGGAGGAAGGATATTTTCTGCGCGGAATTGCTCGAAGAATAGGAAGGAGTAGAGATGCCGTGACAAATAATATTCGATTGGGTTTTAAATGCGCCACAAAGAAGCAACCTGGCCGTCCTTCGTATCTGACAAACAGAGATAAACGCTGAATTATACATCTCGCTGTTAATTCCAAGCTTTCTTCTGCAAAAATTAAGGCAAACATGAATATTTCGGTTACTAGCCGTTATATTCGACAGGTTCTAAGTTCCGAAGAAAAACTTTCATATAGAAAAATCGTTCCTGAACCGCGACTTCTTCCATGTCATAAAAATGCATGGTTGAAGTTTGCCAAAAAGCATCGAATCTGGGTTGATGAGCGGTCCACAGTGGTTTTCAGCGATGAAAAAAAATCAATTTGAATGGATTCAGCAATAAATTCAATAAACAAGGTTTTGTACGAAGAGGTGTTATAATTATTTCCACCTTAAAATATTAAATTAAGCATAACATTTGTATAAAACCTAATATTCATTTTATCCTCTGACCCCTTATAGTAAAACTTATTACCATGTTTCTAAAAACTCAACCACTGATCATCATTGTTTGAATACTGTTCGACAAATTGCAAATAACATGGTGGTGTTATAATTATATCCAATAGTATATATACCAAAACCGGCGGACTCCTCAATCAGTGAAGAACGTTTTAGTGGAATCAACTTGGCCAAACTTTGCAGCAAATAATGCCGGATCAACCAAGAGACGATGATGCTCTTGGATTCCATGCTGCTCCTGCTTCATTGATAAATCAAAATTTACCGAATTGTCGAAGCCAAAAAAGCGATCCCGATTCAGGGTATTCGGTGAAGGGCTGACGTCCTGTGTTATGTACCAGTGGTAAAAGGCATGAAACAAAGTTAAGAACTTCACACTTGGTGAGGAGCTGGAGAGATAACCGGGAAACCTAACTGAGACTGGCAACATGCCTTCACATACAATGATCATGTGTAGCTCAATAGTCTCGATCTATGTTTTCAAATCACGTAGTGCCGTTGATGTTCAGTAAAGCTATGATAGAAGTACTTCCTTTCAAATAAAACTATCCATCAAACAGAGTGATTGAAACACCATTTTTACTTCCAATAGTAACGATTTTACTTCTTTTACGACACCTGCACATTAACAACTAATGGATTATCCATGTGATTGCTCGACTGCTCGATGCAAGCGATTTTGAAAATTTTCCAGCTTCGATCCATGCCATGGACGGAGCATTTAATCGCTCATGTTTAAACAAAATTAAGTAAAGAAATACAAGAAAGTTTCATCTTCTGTCCCACATTGAGTGCCTTGCCATCAGGCCGAGATACGGTGTTCAGTCAGGCATCAATCCGCACCCACCGGCCAGGAAGTACGGTTTATGGGCTATTAGTACCACTGTCGTCGCTACGCACGCTGGACGATACACACTGGTTAATGGCCAGTCTAAGGCCTTGCACACTACACACCAATACATAAAACGGAGGTAAGTACTGAACGTACGATCATCAAGTACAGCAGTTGGTGAAGACACAGTGACTGAGTTTTTGTTCCGGTGGCATCGGCCGGCCGTGATAGCAACAACCACCCCACGGGTAAGTGACAGCGAGAGCGTTGGACTGCAACAAGTAGGGGGCTGAAGAAGTAGAAAACCTGTTACAAAAGAAAGTTTATGTTCGCGCCGTCACTCGCACCCACTCGTGGACCGAACGTTGCTGGCGGACCGACCGGTCTGGGCCTGGCTTGGAGATACCTACATACTCGGAGGATGATACGAATTAAAACGTGTTTTTATACGCAGTTTACTTTTTATGGCATCCTAAACATCTGCGGTGTGCTGTTGAGATAATTGTGTGGTGGCATCTCAGGAGCGTCACCATCGTCGTCGGTTGGCTAAAAGGGCGCATTAGAAAGATGACGGGGATGATGGGGGAGGAGGATCCCGGAGTAGACTTTCCATTTCCAGTTGGGTATGCCTAGTGGTCGCATACCAATGAAATTGAAATTTATAGCTCAGTTGATTTTCTCCTCATCCTCCTCCTCCTTACGGAGAAGCTCGCATTGGTTACTTAAAGTGTTCACGTCCTGGCTGAGTGACTGACTGGGTGCGTCTTCTCCAGCGAGCGATATGATTAACGACTTGATGATAATCGAGATGCTCGGTCTCTGCGCACAAGAAAATATCGGAAGACAGTGAAGGTCGACTGCCGAGGTCAAGTGAGATGAGTTTAGATTGCTCGCTCAGGGGTGAAGTGATTTGACTTATAAGTTATTCAGTATCGACTGTGACTGCCAGATGTTGGATGCCCGGTTGATTGATTGCCGGATCGTGACGTGTCTGAAATAAAGTATTCACAACGGCAAAAGTATGATTATGAATTGAACTTTGAATGCAAAGCTGGAAAGTAGTTTCCATTGTCATTAGGTAAGGGGCCTGGAATCGATGCCTTGAAAAATTGAACCGGTTACGAACACGCTGAGTTTTCTTGAAGAATGTTGTTTTTGTAATACAAGTAACAATGTGGCTTTCTGCATGCCAAGCAGATGGGTGGTTAAGGTCTCGGTTGGCATGGTCTAACAAAGCCGAATTTATTTAGAAATGATGGTGTCCTACATAAAATAAGGCTTTTGTGAGATTGCAAAAAATGTTCACGCATTGCTTTTTTCTAGGCGAAGTCAGTAAATTTATTATAATATTTGTTTAATAAATATGGCAGCAAAGTTTTCACAATAAGCTTGGAAACATTTTAATGATTTTTGTATGCTTTTTTTAATGACACTTTACCCCAGAAGGGTGAATTCGTGTCTAACTAAACTTTTTATTTCGTTAATCTAGTTCATGAACAATATTTCCAGTAATTCTTTTCATTTCGTCCTTCTCAACTCTTATTTTTCACTACTTCTCTACTTCTCCTTCTACTGTTGCGTTGGTTTGCGTCAATTTTTCCCGCTTCTTGCGATTATTCTACTTTTCTTATTACGGTTTTTTCCTTCTCTTTTGACTTTTCTACTCTCATTTTTCTTCTTCTGCTAACCGCTTGCAATTATTCCTTCAGTTTTTCTACGTGATCAACTTCTTGTGTTTTTGCTCTTCCGATTCTCTCCTTCGACTGATATTCGTCCACTATGTCCGCTTCGCTTTTCTTCATCTGCGATTGTGTTACGTTTCTCTCGTTTGCGTTGTCTTCTTCTATTTCACTGTTTTATTTAGATTCTTTCCACTGCTTTGCACTGCTCCGTTCATACTTACATTTTTTTTACAGGAATTTGAAAGGTTTTACCGAATTCTTAACAGCTGAGCGTTCAGTAATCCGATTCAATGGATTTCGGTGAAATTTTACAGTTATCTGTAGAATAGTTACCGGATTTCGTTAAAATTTTACCGAAATCCGTAAAATCGGATTACCGAACGATCAGCTGTTAAGAATTCGATAAAATTTTCTAGATTTCTGTAAAAAATTCTGAGTGTGTTGTGCCTCCTTCAATTGCCTGTGCTTCCTCCATCCGCTTCAAATTTCTTCTTCCATTAATTCCGTTACGCTTTTATTCTTCGGCTACTTTAAACTGTATATGAATTTGTGTATGCTTGTTTTAAACACATATTACAGAAAAGAATGAGTTTAACCACAAGAAGCTCTCTGTATGAGTCTTTAGCATTTTTATTTCCCTCAATAGTAATTGTTTAGCTCCAACTCTAGTAACTTATTGCATCGTAGAACACATCTTATAGTGTTCTGTACTGTTCGTTGATCGATTTTCCATAAAACTAAGCACAATCTGTCCCATGTCTTTAATTTTTAACGGATTTTAACAAAAAAAAAAAGGGAATATGGCTGTCAGAAAACAATTCCAAAATAATCGCTACGTTACTTCTGTAGTGAATGTTGAACAAGAATAACCTGAATTGAACATGAAAAGGAATACAGTAACCGGCACAAAAAAAAAGGTCCACCAATTCACATTTAACTTGAACGCTTACTAATGTCTATTTTCCGTGGAACATAATTTCTAAAATTTGTTTTAAATTCGCTCATATATTAGATTTCATGAGACTTCATTGCCGAATAAATCTTAAGTCATTTGATATATAGACGCAAAAAACTGACCTATCCCGGAGCCACGTAGATGAAATAAAAATGTTGAGAACTCGAAGTGAAGATCATTTTCAGGCTGTTCAATAAGTTCGAATACAACGTTTCATCGATGTTCAGGTGCGCACCATAAACATTCTGTGTATTGATATTGGAGTCAGCTTTAGCCTCATATATAGGCTAATCGACGTACACGGTGTCGACTTGCTGTC
Source organism: Aedes japonicus (assembly GCA_034211315.2). Lineage (NCBI taxonomy): Eukaryota > Metazoa > Arthropoda > Insecta > Diptera > Culicidae > Aedes > Aedes japonicus. The sequence goes on from JASCZW010005670.1 coordinate 73,612, forward strand.
ATTTGTTGTTTGTTTACCACGCACGATGAAGGAGTACTGCGCCGTCGTAGTAAAGTTGTTTACGAGAGGTGAGCGACTCTGTGACATATACTGGTGGTACCGAGAGACATGCTCGGTCAAGGACCGTGCGAGATCCGGGCGGCCGCGCTTGGCGAAGAAGCCAGCAGCTATCAAGGTGGTGCAGGAGCAGGTTCGTCGATAAATGAACCGCTCGATCCGGAAGACCGCTACTGACCTGGATGTGTCGATCAGGACTGTCCACACCATCATGACGAAGGACCTGGGATTCAAGCTGTACATGAAACGCAAGGTTCACGGGGTAACGAAAAGAAGCTGGACAGAGCTAAACTGATACTAAGGCGGCAGGTCAGGAGTTCGTGTTTTCTTATGAGAAACTCTTTGTCGTGCAAACGCCGCACAATGTTCAAAATGATTGGCTGTGGGCGCTGACGTTGGCCAGCATTCCCTCGTCCCATACGAACATCCCGCGGTTTTAGAGCTCCTAGTCGGTGATGGGTTGGGGGGCCGTATCCAAGTGTGGGAAGCTCCCGCGGGTCTTTACCTAGAAATACGTGAAAATCAACGCCGCGTACTATAAGACCGAGGTTCTGGAGAAGGTTGTGGCCTCGGTACTTTGCGACCTCTACAGGAAGGACCATTACGTCTTTCAACAGGATGGCGTACCGGCCCACACGGCGAATATAGTCCAAGCGTGGTGTCGGGAGAGTTTGACTGATTTTCTCGATAAGACTTTGTGGCCTCCCAGCTCACCGGGCCTTAATACCTTGGACTTTTACGTATGTTCGTATATGCTGGCCAAGCAGAGCAAACATCAAGTGAGCGCTATGGACTAATTTAAGAGCGCTAGTGTTTAAGTGAGCGCTATGGACTAATTTAAGAAGCTCATTTCCTAGATCTGGGAGGAGATGCTGATGGACCAGGTGCGTTCTTCGTACGATTGGTTTGAAAAACTTCTCAAGCTTGTCATACAACACAATGAACGGGGGAGGGGGGAAGGGGGAGGTCACTCAGTTTACATGTCATAAAGGTTCTTAATAAACATTGCTTCAATAAAAAGTGACTTAGAAAAAAATATATTGTATTTTCACTTTTTAAACACATTTTTAAAGTGTATTCGAACTTATTGAACACCCTGTATTGCACACTAAAGGAAAAATAGCGAAAAAAATAATCCGATTTTGTTTGGATGACATCTCAAACTTTTCTTCGAATACCACTCATCATATTTTGGATAACCACCTTTCTTCTCTATTGCATCCAGAGTCACCATCCACTCTTCTTCAACTTCTGTTTGAACACTGCCCAATATTTCTCAATTGGGCGAAATGAAGGGCACTTTTGTGAACTAATTTTTTTTCGAAGAATTCCACCCCGTAGTCGCGATACCACCGTAGTACTTCACAGCTTGCCAAATCAGGCCAAAACTTTACAGGTCCGCTATGAGCTTTAACCCTTATGTGATCAACAGGGTACCCGGGTACCCTTTTATGTTTTACATTACGAATTTTCATAGTTTATTTTAAAACAGGAAGCTTAAATTCAGTGACATCTTAAAAATAGTTAAAAAGGCAACTTTTTGCAAAAAATAGGAAGGCAACTTTTAACATAAACACATTTCGTGTAGTAGCAAGGGGAAGGGGCGTAGGGGGATGGACTGCGATTTTTTACCCCTTAAGTGATCGACAAGGTACTCGGGTACCCACCAAAATCAAATGATTCTAACTCTGACAATTATCGACCGATTTTAATTCATTTGGCACCATTAGATTTAAAAACTCATTTGCTTTAGAAAAATTATCTGCAATAACCATTTGAATTCATCTGGTTCTTGTAAATCTGGCGTTGACAGACAAAAGACAACTCTGAATGCTGGGTGGATCTGGATATTTTATTGAAAATAATGAAAAAAAAACAGGGTTGCTAGTTTGCTGATTTTTTCAGACATCATTAATTTCAATCAACTCATAACTTAAGTGTTGATCATCGTAATACAGTTTTTATTCCCAATTTAAAATTTGCTTCAGAATACAATGAAATACATCCTGAAAACGCTTTTCCATAAAACTTTCACAACGGAGGAAATCTGCAAGTAAAAGCCGGGAAAATTATGATATGTTTAAAATTGTAGCAAATTTTGAAAACAATAATTTCTAGTTCATCTCTAGTTCCATTCCTTTTGCCACTTAACCATTGATGCGGCTCTAGTGTTCTACCGAATACCTCTTGTTCGAAGCACTCTACGTCCTTTTTTATGACCATGCCTATTGGCATCATCCCACTTGGAGTTCGGTATTCACTAACCACTCTTAGGCACATAAGCCTGTGCGTACTCTCTAGCTTACTAACGTAGCTTGGTACTCAAGGCGGTGATCCATGCCGGCCCGCCGTACCTAAGTATGGACAGAGCGACACTGGCCAGGAGTTTACGCTTACTCCCTTGCACCGCCGATCTATTCGACATCATGCGGGATACTGCCGATATAGCCATAGAGGCTTTCTTGCAAGCGTAATCGACCAGCTGATTGTCGATCATGACCCCAAGATACCTCAAGAACCTCTTCGATTCTATTGTGCAGTTACCTGCACTGATCGTCACATGTTGCTCCGATTTCCGATTATTCACCACCGTGACCTCAGTCTTATGGTGGGTAAGCTCCAATTGCCTGGGGCTCATCCATCTCTCCACAATGCCGATGGAGTGCAAGGCCACATATCTCCAGGGTGATGACGTTCGTGAACCCGACTATCTTCACTCTGTTTGGGAACGCAAGCCGCTGTAACTCATCGTACATCGTGTTTCATAACACCGGACCCAGGATCGAACCTTGAGGGACGCCTGCGGTGATCTGGAAACGTTTCTGGCCTGCCTCTGTATTGTATACCAGTACGCCATTCTGGAAGTAACTTCCAAGAATCTTGTACAGGTACCCAGGAACCTGAAGGCGTTGGAGCGAGTTGGTGATAGCCACCCAACTGGCGCTATTGAATGCATTTATCACGTCAAGGGTGACCACTGCACAGTATCGTACTCCTCGCCTCTTGCGCTGGATTGCCACCTCAGCTGACTTGGTGACAGACAGGATGGCTTCCACCGTCGACTTCTCTTTACGGAAGCTGAATTGATTATTAGACAGACCGCCTGTACCCTCCGTGTATGTTGTCAGTCTATTGAGGATTACCCTCTTGAGCACATTACCCGCTGTTCAACAGACATATAGGTCTATATGCCGATGAATCTCCTAGTGGCTTTCCTGTCTTTCGTCTTCCCTGGCTTTCCTGTCTTTCGTAGCAACACAAGGGTCTGAATTTTCCAGGCGTTACCACCTTGAACATTTCGTCCTCATTCCTCATTCGTCACCGTCGCCTCGTTGCCGGCCCCCGTTGTGCCGTTGTCAATGCCCACGTGGTCTCGAGTGGTCGGATAAGCCGTCCACCTTTTCGTCGCTATGACAGCGTTAAGGTCTGGGATACTGAATTGTTGGGGTATACACAAGAGTTCGTATATTTTTGTGCAACACAATTAAGTTATGCCAATTTGTTTTCATGTTAATGATCTTGGAATCTCACGCTCACAACTTTTCTTTTATTCTAAAATGTATGTGTCCTCTCTTAACTCAGTCTTTATAGGCGCGGCTACCAAGCAATACCATGCTGGAGGTGACTGGGTTCGATTCCCGGTCTGGTCTAGGAATTTTTCGTCAAGGAAAATTTCTCGACTCCCTAGGCATTGGGTATGATTTTACTTGCACACAATCATACTGATGCACTAATGGTACCTGGAATCGAAAGCGCTCAATTAATAGCCGTGGAAGTGCATTTAGAACACCAAGTTGATAGCAAGCAATAAGCGATTTGTGAAATCAATAAGCTACCCAAGTAACACACCTTGTTATGTAATGATCAAAAATCCATCTTTAAGACATGATCTCATGTTTTTTTTCTAGTATACATAATTTAGTTTTGGAATCTTATATGACCAAAACAGCGCAATAAATCGATCTATTTGAAACATCTTTAAGGTCACACAACAAGTTTTTAAATACAGATTTAGGACTAACAATATGTTTTTAAGAAGTATTGAATAACATGCTTTGGACATGATGATGTTTAATCTTGTTAGTTTCTAGGATCATAATAACAACTAGGTTATTATCTAGTAACTAGCTGATCCCGGTGCGAGCGTTGCTACGCCTGCAACTAAATGAATGAACATTACATAGAACTGACGCTTTTTTTTAATGAGTTTTTTTTAGTAATAAGGAGTTCAAACTTCTATCAGAACATTCTTCTTACCCAGACAATACACAGTTTGTGACTTAGTTACCTGGATAATTCTCAGGATTGGTTGGAATTTGTGTTTGAATTCACCATAGAAACATTTCTTGCATTCAAAACACCCCGCATACCATTTTTGATTCCATTTGCTTGATTAGTTCTCAAGCTATGCAGAAATTTGTGTTTCATTTGTATGCGAGCCGGAAGGGTGAAGCGGTCCCAAACAATCATAAGAACCTTCTCCAGCCCCAAAAATACCTGCATACATATTTTCACTCCGATCGGTCAGACAGAAATCCATTTTAATATAAATAAAAATCCTCTTTCCAATAACCCCCACATGCCAAATGTGGTTTCATTTACTTGAATAGTTCTCGAGTTATGTAGAAAATTGCGTTTCATTTGTATGAGAGCCCCCTTTTTAGAGGGAGGAGGGGCTTTGAACCACCATAAAAACATTTCATGCCTTAAAAAACTTGTCCATTCCAAATTTGGTTCCATTTGCTTGATTATTTCTCGAGTTACGCAGAAATTTGGGTTCCATTTGTTTGAAAGCACCCTCTCCCCCCTTCCTCCTCATATGACAGAAGAGTCTCAAATCACCATAGAAACATTTCCCTCCTTCAAAAACTTCTACATGCGAAATTTGGTTCCATTTCTCATATTAGTTCTCGAGTTATGCAAGGATTTGTGTTTCATTTGAATAGGTTCCCCCCCTTTCAGAAAGGGGAGGGGTCTCAAATCAACATAGAACAATTTTATGTCTGCAAAAACCACCACATACTAAATTTGGTTCCATTTGCTTGATTAGTTCTCGAGTCATGCAGAATAGTGTATTTCATTTGTATCGGAGCCCCCCCTTTAGGATGGGAAGGGGTCTCAAACCAACATAGAAACATTTTTTGTCTTAAAAAACCACCACATGCTAAATTTCGTTCCGTTTGCTTGATTAGTTCCCGAGTTATGCAGAATATTGTGTTTTATTTGTATGGGACCCCCCTCTTTTATGACGGGGAGGGTTCTCAAGCTACTATAAAAACCTTTTTTGCCTTCAAAAACTCACACATGCTAAATATGGTTTCTTTTGCTTGATTAGTTCTCGAGTTGTGTAGAAATTTGTGTTTCATTTGTATGGGAGCCCCCCTTTTCAGTAAAGGGAGGGGTCTCAAACCATCATAAGATTGTTCTCCGGTCCCAAAAAACACTGCATACAAAATTTCACGCCGATTGGTTCTTCCGCTCGCGAATTAAATCGTGACAAAGGAAACCCCAACTCATTTTTATTTATATAGATTTCAAAGTAAAAATAATTGCAGAAATACTTGAACATGACATGCTTGCTTGAGAAATGTCAAACGCACAGAAGTCTACAAAGATTGTTATGATTGAGAAAAATATGTTTGTTCATGAGGTGAATATTCACAGCTCATAGTAAAAAATGACAATCGTTTTTGACCAAATCAATTATTTAATAAATATCAGAAATCTAAAGATTGTTAATGCTCAGAACGCTTAACAAAATATCGTTTGCAAGGTCACTTTTATGGTGCAACTTTTGGTTTTACTCCTGCAGAATTTATGCGCCGTTCTAAAGATTAAAAAACAACAGAAAATTCTCTTATATTTTGCAAGTTTGTAGCATCTCTGTTGGAATCATCAAAGATCGTCATGGTGGATTAGACACATGGTCTACACTGTCGATTAAAATTATTTTTAAAACATGAAAAAAAAGTTTCTAGATTATTGATCAATTTTCTTTCTTACTCATCATGTGTCATCTCAATCATCGACAAAAAAATGCATCTTTTGAAATTTTTAGTGATAATTATAATCAAATTTTCAACCGGCAGTGTAATTTTGTCCATAGCTATGACGTGAAGTTGAAATTGAGTCCAAAATACACCTCTAAAGCAGTCTAATAACATACTCGCGATGGTCCATTGCAAATTATTTGAGTTAGTTATTATAACATCATAATAACCATATTATGGCATCTTTTTAGTAAAATGTCATTTGGCTTCATTAATTTGAGAGAAAATGACGTTTCTTGTCGTCCGTCACAGTGAATCAACTGCTGATGGGGATTGTTATTGCATGCTTTAGTTCCGAAAAATATGTTTATTTTTTTCTTGTAGTTAGACCAATTCTGTATCTATTTCTTAACAAGATATCTTGCAAATGGGGTAGTTCTGCTCTTTAATCGTTATGAAAAATTTATAAAAAGTAATGGGAATTCATAAACATATTCATCATATTTATAACAAACATAACTGTCAAATTCGGTCTGTGTCTACATCTGCAAATTTGACACTTGTTGGATTGATTTGTTGTGTTCATCAAATTCTGCATTTAGTTTTACTTTTCAATAACTTGATTATAACCTATTGGTTTTTGTGATGCTATAAACTACCAAGATAAGACATCGTCTTGTCAAAAGCATGCTATGCAGTGCATCTTTAAAACCTCGGACGTGACCTAAACAATGTTATAAAAAAAATCGGTTAATTGCGCTGTTTTGGTCATATATGAGTCGAATGTAAAGTCATATGTTCTAAAAAAATACATGAGTGATATGATAGGCCAATGTTTTGCGATAACATCCTCTCAGCATATTCATGACAAAAGATGTTTTTCATTTCATTTTTAATACACCTGTATAACATAATTTCAAGATAACTGACCAAAGAGATGTTTTTGGTGTTACTTGGGTAGAAATGCTTAAATAAGAAGAAGAAGAAGTTTCCAGATTTCGTAGCGAGCAAGCCGATGTTCAGAACACTAATCTCATGACCATTCCGTATGCCAAGCATTTCTACCCTTTATATCAGTAAATCGAATAAAAATCTATGAAATTTTACAAGTTTATGTTCTGTTTACAATGTTCATCATATTAATACTTCTTTTTTTTTTATCTTTCAGGTACTTTTTCAGGACGATTTAAACGTATCAGGTACATCCATCTATAAAAACAAAACTGTATACTGTTCATATCTATTTAAAAGAATTTAGTTCAAAACATTTCCTCCTACTTCCTGAGATTTTGCTCAAAAATGATTTAGAAATCAAAATCTACACCAACATATGTACGTGAATAATATGTTCCTTACTCTCCTGTCCAATTTCTAAGGTTAAAATATTTTCCTTCAATTTAGTCAAAAGTGTCTATACTTTCTACTTCTTAATCCACGGGAAAACTGATATCACTTATCCATCTCACATTCACTTTACCGATAAGATAAGACTGTAGACACGGACCCTGTAGACCAAGTCCACTTTTAAAAACCTGCTCTGGCACCAAAACGCACGGTAGTCGTTTTCCGTCCTAAAACCAGTCATGCGCCGGTTCTGCCACTCAAACTGGCCCGATCCCTCAGCCGATGATCTCACCAATTTTTCGCATCCTTCTTTTGCCCACCCATCTCCGCAGAGCAAAATCCGGACCCACGCGGCAGAGGTGTTGGTGTTGGTGTTGGTGGTGCAATAAGAAATCGAAAGTGAAACCAGCATCATCGCTCGGCTCCGGTTGCACAAGACATTTCGAATCCAATTGACCGGTCGATGGACGCTGGAGACGAGTTCAACAGAATCGATATCTTCCCATATTGGACGGTTAATTTCGACTGATGATATGCGTGCCGTATAGGGCTGTGTATGTGTAGTGCTTTGAAGAATGCTTGAATATTGCTTTCACTTTCGATCTGTCTCGAGCAACTCTTGTCACGTAGCAAAATATGTTAAGGCTGCTTTGTCAGGGCTTAAATGTATGGTAAAATAATACAAAAATACTTCAATCAAGTGAGTAAATTATTCGGTTTGGGGTATTGTCGTCCTAGGTCGATCGGCACGTTGTGGACACATTTCAAGCTTTCCTCTAGCCTCATAGAAAGAAGTGAAACATTGTGTTAAAATTATAGCTCCGATAATCGATTAAGCTCACAGTTTGAAACACATTGCTCTGATCGACAGGGGGTGGTACAACAATTTCTACTCGGATGAGTCGTTGAACTGAGTTCATGAGTTAAATCTATTGCAAACTAAATGCAATACTCCTGGATCAGAATTGAGAAAAGTTACAAAATTTCACATCATTTGAATGGAATTCAGATGGAAACTTACCACTTCGTCAGCTTCATTATCATTGTCACCGGATGCGCGCGTGCATATGATTGACCGACATCTTAATAGTTGATAATGGTCCCCGTTGACTGGCAGCCAGCCAACCGGCCAACGGCCTGTGGAATGCAAAGTCGTTTTCTCCTTCTTTCTGTCCAGACCTGGTTCGGGCAGAAAGTTGCAGTTTGATGGCGTTGTCATCATCATTTGTGTGGAGCTTTCGACGGCACGAGCGAGCATTTTCAGTTCACTGATTGGATTGAGTAGGAGTTGGATCCGGAAGTACGCGTGGGTTCACTTCCCGGTGAAAATGGCAAATGTTTCATTCACGATCACTACGGAACCGGAGAATGATGGAGGTGATTCATGTGTAACAAACAGCCCAATAGTCTCAATTCGCTGGAAAAGTGTTGCTACATGCGACATGTCCAAGTCTGCATAAATTGGGTTAGTATTTCGTTCGATTCGAAGCAGACATGGTGCCATTGCTCAAACAAATGTATTCAAGGGTTGATGGTTGAACGTTTTGCATCGTGTCGCCTTCCAGGCGCTGGCAATTTATATGCGTGGGTTTCGTAGATGGTAAAGACTTCGTCGGCCTCGGCGCCAGTAATTCAAATGAGAAATGTAGGGATATCGGAGGCAGTATTGGTACCTCAAGCCAATGCCCATTTTTTGCACATAGAACAAAAATTATGGAACATAGTTTTTACTCTATTCTAATATTTATCAATAACATTGCATCATATACGATTATGGTGGTGGATTACTAGTTTTAGGTACACCGAAAAAAAAAAAGCGTTCCCGAAATAAAAATGAACCGTGAACTTGTTCACGTTTTCTGCATTTTTCCCTTTCAGCGTTATTTAGTTCATTACGTGATTCAGTTCGCGGTGTATTTTCTTGTGTGTGCTTGTTCTTGAATTCAAAACTGAAGTTCACATATTCGGGCACGGATTTTTTTTCCCTTGTAGTGAAAACATGAATTGGTGGAGAAACAACTTAAATGAAAGTGTGCTAGTGAAGGTTGGCCAGAAGCGAACATCATAATGGGAATCCTTATTAATTATGGATTAGATAACTTTGTAAGTAAAAAATGTACACAGACAAACGCATATTACGCACGTCATCCACTCACGGCACCGGCAGTGTAGTGGTAAGCGTGGTTGCCAATCGGTCTGATATCAATTCCAGTCGATGGGACTGCAAAATATATGAAAATATCGAGTTTAAGGACCAATTTAAACCAAAAGTAAGAATGCTGTTTGGAACACTCACAAATGTGAGTAGTTTATATCAATCAAATTCAAAAATAGGTTAATGTATCGAAATTGAGAACCGGTTTGAAGCAACTGTAAGGATGCTGTTGGGGTCACTGACAAGTGTCAGAGCTTTACATCAGTCGAATACAAAAATACGTTAAAACCTCGAGTTTGAGAATCGATTTAATCCAACAATGTGCATGCTGCTTGAGTCACTCACATGTTCGGGTGGTTAATTTTAATGAAACACGAAATATGTTCAAATATCTAGTTGAAAGACCAATTCAAACCAACAGCAAGGATGCTGTTACAGCCAGTCACAAATGTGAGTGGTTTATTTCAATGAAATACAAAAATACATTAAAGTATTATGAAATTGATTTGAACGAACAGTAAGGATTTCAGTAAAATACAAATATTCGTTAAAATATCGAGTTTAAGTACCGATTCAAACCAATAGTTAGAATGCGGGTGGGGCCATTCACATATTTGGGTTAATACGTTATACTGTTGAATTTGAGAACCGATTTTAATTTAAAGTAAGGATGCTATTGAGTCACTGATAAGTGCGGGTGCATTATTTCAGTAACATACAAAAAACATCGAGTTTGAGAACCAATTTTAACCAACAATTTGGATGCTGCTGGGACCACTCACATGTGCGGGTTGTTCTGGATCTTGTATCTGAATGGAATACAAAATATGTTAAAATATTGAGTTTAAGGACCAATTTAAACAAACGATAAGGATGCTTTTGGGGTCACTCACAAATGTGAGTGGTTTATTTCTATGAAATACAAAAATACGCCAAAGCATCGAATTTTAGATTCAGTTTGAACAAACAGTAAGTAATACTGTTGGGGTCACTCAAAGGTGTGAGTTCTTTATTTCAGTTTAATACAAAAATATGTAAAAATATCGAGTTTAAAAACCGATTCAAATCAACAGTTTCCAAGTAACCCTAGTATCACACATGTTGCAATTGAGTTGAGAAAATATAAATGTGCCTTGGTTAGTCATAATCAAGTTGCTGCAACTAATTTTGATCGTGGTGTGCTACTTGGGAACATAGCTTGTATTATACATGTTGAATGTACTGTCAAATAACAAAAACAGGTTTCCAATATATGTGTATAATACCTTAATTCAGACTTGAATATGACGTAAAAAGCGCAAAAAGTGAAGCCTCATACAAAAATATAACATTCGCAAGTGTGGGATTCGAACACAAGTCCTTTGTGTGATAGGTTCGTATCTTCTTTGCTAAGCCAACTCTTCTTGTTGAAATGTCAACTCTGACTACCTATGATTTGCTTACCGTAGGCAGTGAAACCACAATCTTGTTCAAACAAATTCATCGTTATGAAAAATTGAAAGCAAGTGGTGCAAAACATTGTTGGTGTTGTAGTATTTCAATAGTATTTGGAACTACCCACAAAATCTTGTCCTGTTTATGTTTCATAAATGAATGGAACCATCTGGAGAACAATAATATGCAGTGAAAAAAGTATTTTTAGCTCGATCGTTAGTCGGTGTGATGTATAGAATACGAGAGATCCAAAGCGCTCCCGTGTTGACAAGTTTTTCAATACGTTTATAATACATTTGCAAAGCATACAATTATAAATCATACTAAAAATATGTTTTGTGCGTTACTTAAGTTAGAATCCTGTTGGAACCACTCACAAATTTGGACCCAAATGAAAAAAACCCCCTAGTATTCATTATTGAAAGCAACACTGAAATGGAAAAAATGAGCCCACTGTTAGCATTCTTCTGTGTCCTTACTGTTGGTTCAAATTGGCCTTCAAACTGTATATTGTAACGTATTTTTTGTATTCTACTGAAATAAAGCTCCCACACCTGTGAGTAAACCAAACAGCATCCTAACTGTTGGGTTGAGTCGGTCCTCAAGCCCGAAATTTGTACAGGTTTTTGTTATCTATGGAAATAAACCACTCACTCTTATGAGTGACTCAAACACCCCAACGGTCCTTAGACTCGTTGTTTTAAGGTTTTTTTTGTATTCCATAAAAATAAACCACTCGCACTTATGAGAGCCCCAGCAGCATCCACATTGTTGGTTTAAATTGCTTCTCAAACTCGATATTTTAACGTATTTTTGTATTTTGCTTAAATAAAGCACCCACACTTGTGAGTGATTCCAACAACATCCTTACTGTTGGTTCCAATCGTTTATCAAATTCGATACTTTAAAGTATTTTTGTAATTTATTGAAATAAACCACTCACATTTGTATGTGACCTAAACAGCATTCTTACTATTGGTTTAAATTGATTTTTTAACTCGATATTTTAACATGTTTTGAATTCCATTAAAATAAATCACCAAAACATGTGAGTAGCCCCAGCAACATCTACGTTGTTGGGTTGATAATGGGATCTCATTAATCAAGAATCGATTTAAACCAACAACGTGGATGCAGCTGACCCCCCCCCCCCCCCAGTGGCCCCCATTCACATGTTTCTGTAGTTTATTTTAATGGAATGCAAAATATGTTAAAGTATCGAGCTGAAGGACCAATTTAAACCAATAGTAAGAATGCTGTTTGGGTCACCACACAAATGTGAGTGGTTTATTTAAAAAAAATAATGCAAAAATACCTTAAAGTATCGAATTAGTTAAACGATTTGAACCAACAGTAAGGATGTTGTTGAGATCACTCACACACAGAATACAAAATTACATTAAAATAACGAGTTTAAGGACCGTTGGGGTGTTGGGGTCACTCATAAGAGTGAGCGGTTTATTTCCGTAGATAACAAACATCTTTACAAATCTCGAGTTTGAGGACCGATTTAAACCAACAACTAGGATGCTGTTGGTTTCACTAAAAGGTATGGGTGCTTTATTTCAGTAAAATACAAAAATACGTTAAAATATCGAATTTGATCAACAGTTAGAACACAGAGTAATGTAAAGTCGGACCAGTCGGCTCACTTTTTTTTTCATTTCAGTGTGGCTTTCTTGGGTGAGTCAAGTAAGGAATGGGAAGGAACGTGTTGACATGATACTCGCTTTGAAGGAAGCCGAGAGATCCTCTGCACGTCCACGAGAAATCACTGGAATGTTGGATTGTTGGGAGAAGGTTAGCAGCGGTGGTCGTTTTGGTCAACGAAACGCTGTGACGGAAAAGAGACAAGAATAACGCAAAACAAAATAAAAAAGGATATTAGATATTGTCTTCAACATTTGGTAGAAATGAATTATTTGTTTCCTGAACGAAACAAAATTTAGAACAAAGATATAAGTAAAATCTTGGTAGTCCACCGGATGTTTCAAAAAGCTTAGCCATTTCTCTGAAAAGATACTAAGAGTTATTGTTGCGGGCTGTCGATGGTTGGTTATAACTATGTGTTGGACAGTCTTGGCTGAGGTGAGCATTGAGTAAGAATAGTGAGAACATTTCATTGAATAAATTGCTATTACATGTACTCAGTTGTTTATTAAGCTGAAGCCAATTCGAGCTATATCTGATGAACTCAGTCGGCTGTTCTACTTATAAGCCCCTTAATCTTGAAATGTAACAGGTCTATACTTTTACTGCCAACCTTCATTGTTAGTGAGTTGTTTGAAGATTAGTTATTGGTTTAATCTATAAACAAATCATCTAAAAGCTAATTTTTCTTTATCTCTTCCGCTCAACTACTCTCAATGTGTGCTTTCCTTAGCATGAGGGACTGCATTCTGTAGTAACCTAGCTAAAAATTCATAATCCACCGATTCCAAGTAACGAAAGAAATGCCCACCGCCTAACATGCAAATGGGCGGAATGTTACAACTTGGAAAAATTATAAAAGAAATCGATGCAGCATCAACCCTCTCTGATTTAATGCTAATATGCTCTCATAATACATTCCCAAGTGCATAACTGCATGCTAGTTTGTAGATTTGAAAAGGTCGTCTGGAGGTCAACCAGTGATGGTACGTGTTGCTCTACTTCAAGTTCCTCTGCTCAAACTAACCTAAAATTCAATTTACCAATTGAGTTGGACACATCACAATAGAAAATAACGGACGTTAGGTTACTATGTATGAAAAATACTTCAACCTACTTAGGATTATATCTGAAAAATCCAAATTTGGAAAAAACACCCACCAATAAGAAAAATGCCTTGCCTGACTGATGGCAAAATATTGCGCAATAAAGCATCGACACAACCGTTCACAGCCGATACTCGAAGCAACCTCTTTTTTTGTAAACTTTCAATTTTGACATCTGCACCCTACAAACAATTTTACTACTATAACTTATAAAGGATGCCAAAAAGTAAATTACTACGTACAAATTCTTCATTCAATAAGTCTAAAAAGTCCATTGGTTGTTTTGAAGTACTTTTATCAATACTTCAAAGTTACAGCATTAGATGGTTCCATTTTCCCAGTTCGAACGAAATCTCGCACTTTCCTCTTGATAGAGCCCATCAACGCCCACACAGTGAAAACGGACACAGAATCAGTATTTACTGGATGTCCTTAGCTTCCCCGCCGTTTCATCGAAGTCGCTGCTTTGAAATTGCCTAGTATTTTTTGATTGGTCGAAATTTCGGGCAATGCGGAGGATTCATGAGTTTGGGGATAAAATCGATCTTGTTGCTAGTTTACAGTAGTGCCAGCTGGCCAAATCTGGCCAAAAATGACTTTGCCTGTATGCTTGTGAATGAACGCAATACACGCTTTTTCAGGCATCCTTCGATATCAACTTGGGATGTCATCGTCGAGGATGTGACGAACGGTTCCGTTGTCAGGCCACAACTGCAAATCGCTTGCCAAATTATGGCCTTCTTCTCGAACTTGTCTGCAAACACGAACTTGAATCTTCCCGGCACATTGACTTTTGACCGGGCAGCTGCTTAAAATTGATTTTGACGTATGTTTCGTCATCGATCAAAGTGCCGCCCTTGTGTTTCGTCACAACACGGCCGTACAAGAGCCTTGCACGCATTTTGGTCACGGAATTTTGCTCCATGTGCCGCTTCGGATGTTTACTGGCTTTGTGCGACTTGTATCCTTCCCTGGCAAGGATGTTCCACACAGTTTAAAAGTTGGCCGCATCTCTGATTGAAAGACCGGGGTTGACATTAACGGACGTCAACACCTTCCTTCGCAGGACGATCCTAGGTTCAAATTTTTTGGTTGGTCTACTGATTCATTTCCACACTCAGGGTTTACTTGTAGGTTTTCAGTATTCGACAAACTGTTTTTTAAGGTATCTTCAGCACTTTCTGGATCACTCCGGATTTTCCAAGTGATTTTGCACAATATTTTTCCTTCTTTCGAGTTTCATTTGACGGTATTTCGGAACGCGATCGACTACTTTTATCAAATTTGCACCAGTTGTTCTCTATAGAAGTGTCCACAAACCACTGTCAAAGATTTGCGATTCCAAACACTAGAGGCGTGATAGCGGCGCGCGAGGGGCGCATAAATTTACTTTTAGTCAGCTTTTAGCTGCATAAATCAAGTGAAACTTCGAAAAGAATAATCTTTCGAAGGATTTGGTAAAAATTAGAGTCCGTAGATGCATTTCGTACCATCTGGCATTTATGCCTCTGTTGTTGTCCAGCGGGAGGGACTTAGCCCTATACCCAAAGATTCTATTATCTCCAATCCCAATGTTTTATGATATTGCGGACGGATTATTAAAATTTGATCCAACTGGTTCTACATAGCAAGATGCTAAGAGACGGACCAGAAGATTCGATGACCTACCTTCTCCTCCGTGTATTTAACGTTAGCGCGTGTTAGATTAATGATTGTTGCGTATAAAAATACATTTACAATCATTTGTTTTGAAGATCGGGTGTGTGGGAGTGTCCACTTCTCTACCTATACCCGTCACTAGCTTTTAGTGGTAGACGGTCACTAGAGAATACAAAAATGGCTGCCATAATGGCTGATTTCCATTACCATTTCAAATTTTTAAAAGCACATATTTATGAAACTATCATGATTGCAAATTCCAAACGTGAATGACTCATATGCTACAGTCTTTAAAAAAGATTCTTAAAATTATGCCTTTGAAAATTCGAGCTGTCGATGCAAATTGACCATGTTGGTGACCTTCACCTTAAGAAGCCAACCTTATGAACCACAAAACTGCGGCAATGACATTAACAATGCTTAGCAATCAGCCAAATAGATCCTAGAAATATTACAAGGAAGGCATCGACAAGTTGATACAATTTGACTTCTTTCTTCATTTTTTTCTGTCTACGAACCATACGGTCTAGTGGTGATGCTTCCTCGTTCATTTCCCATCGAACCCCATTCGGAATCATTGATTGAACTACTTTGTTCGCATTCACAGAGCAAACAAGAACAATTCTCCGAATCAATTCCCATTTCCCATTTCTCATCGTTCTTGATAAGTACTCAATGCCACATAGGATAACTACCACATACCTTCTTGCAATCGACCATTTATCAATTGAACACCTCAATACATACATTTCACGAGGTTTCTTGCACTAATGACTGCTTGTGAATGAGTTCATCAAAGTATGCCTAGATTCAAGTGATCAGAACGGTGGTTCTTTTTTGTTGCCCCCCCTTACCAATGATTAATGCTGATCAATTCCCGAAAACCGAAAACGATAAACAGCCGCAAAGCAAACGGTAATCCTCGGATTTGGGCGCATGTTATCGAGAGATGATGAATGTTTTGGAGGCACACGTTCCCAGTATGAAAGGCGTAAATTTTCGGTAATGGGGTGGCGCACCATTCTTGCAAGTGGCCAAAAGCACGCCGGGAACTCGGAATTGGGTTAAAAGAAAACGAAAATAGTACAGGTTGGCGGCCGGTTGGTGGAGTACCATGCGAGTGTTTTGGGATCCGCTGTGTCTCTTGTTATTGGCTCGCTTCCACACTCGGTAGGATACCTATATGAACTTGTATAAATAAGTGTTTGATTTGAGAAGCGTGTTATTGTTGTTGCGGATAATCGGTGCTGAATGTGTTAATCGGGAACTAGGGTAAATAGGATGATGAGGGCTCTTTCCAGTGAATTGGGTTTACCTTACATCATAATTGGGCAGATGATGATTAGATGAGAGGAGATTCGGGGGTGTTGGAAAATTGGATTGGAGAAATACAGTACGTTTTTTTGCTGTTGGCAGTGGTTGGAAAAACTTAAATTTTTACCCGGTTTTAGGTGTCGGAGTCAATATGACCCGGAAAGGATTTTCAAAATTCTTTAACTATCTAGAAGTATGATTTTTTTTAATTCTCCTAAATCATATAAAAATAGGGTTTTGCATCTAATCTAAATTTTTTTTGTCATTTCTGAAGGCCTGTTACAAAAGTTACGAATAAGGTGTTTCAGGTAATATTGACCCGTATTTCGAATTCACATTGCGGAAGGTTTATATGATTAAATTTTAAAGTCTTTGCACTCAAAATGCTTGTGAGTCCCAACAATAATTTCGCAATAAGAACTGATTTTCTTTTGACTGGATTGGTTAAAATAAATCTGTGCCAGAAGAAGGCATATTTTCCGGAGCAGGAACGAATAACTTGACAACTGACCGTGGTATTTAGGAGCGCTGCTTAAGCGGTAAAATATCTGAGAACAATAAGACAATGCCAAAATAGTGCCTCTCAGGTATTCCAAGGTATCCCAAAATAACAAGTTTTGGTATTCGTGAGATATTTTGCTTGCAATTTCTAGATAACTATTTTGCTTAAATCCTAGAGGGTTTGAGCTGTTTAGTGGAATACCTGTAACTAGAAATTAGAAGAAAAATTAGTATCTTCCATTTAATTTCAACTACCTTTGCTTATCTTCGACAGATACGCGTATTTCGTCTACAATGTGCAGACTTCTTCAGTGTCTCGACTGGCCCAGTCGAGTTATTAGTACGAGACACTGAAGAAGTCTGCACATTGTAGACGAAATACGCGTATCTGTCGAAGATAAGCAAAGGTAGTTGGAATTAAATGGAAGATACTAATTTTTCTTCTAATTTCTAGTATTTTGCTTAGGTATTTTACCACTGATGTTGTGCTCTTAAACACCAAGGCCACCCGAGCAGGAGACAACAACATATGAATACCTAATTTTGATCTTGATAACTGGCGTTGGTATTAATTAGCTCAGATTAAGAGGTAAAATACCTAAGCAAAATACCTTAGAATTGCAAGCAAAATACCTCTTGAATAACAAAACTTGTTATTTCGGATACCTGGGAATACCTGAGAGGTACTATTTCGGTATTGTCTTACCTCAATTTGGTATTCGCATATCATTGCGGGAACAATTTTATGGTATTATCCTCAGGTATTTTACCTCTTAATCTGAACTCCTAAATACCAAAGCCATTTATCAAATTATTCGGTCCTGCTCGGGCAGTGATCAGGATCAAAATAAGGTATTTATACGTTATTTTTCCTGCTCGGGTTTTCACGATCCGTGAGGCGGCACCAGCTACAAATTTTTATCGGAACATGCCAATGGCTCAAACTTTATGATTTTTCATAAATAGTCTACTTCAATCCTAGAAATGGACCGACGACCATATTCCGGGACAAATCGAATGCCCCGAAAGAACCCTTTAGGAGTGTGGTGATTTTATATTTTGGTTCCGGATTTTTCGGACTTTGCGGGAAACACGTTCAACTTCCACGACTGATCAGTAATACGTCACTCCACAAACGGCCTGTCCTACCTATACTCAATGAGGTCTATACAGGTGGCGAAGAGCAGGGTGTTTGTCGGTATTAGTAACGAAAAGTGGGTAAACAATCCATGATTTCGGGTAGTGACGTAAAACCAACAATCAATATGCAACTAGCGATTTGAAATTGGTTCACTGTTGTAGAACCCCTTGGACCGAATTACACCTTCAAGTCAGCACCTTGTTATACATATTTGCGCCTTTGTTTTGATTTGCTGTGTTATTTTGACAGAATATTTGAGAGTGTGTTCATGTGAGTTCATTATTAGGGGCGCATTATTAAGCTTGGGACCGAGCTTGGGACCTATGTTCTAGTACTGACTGAGCCAAGAAAAAACGTTTTTGTATGGGACCTACTGGTCTTAGAGTTAGTCTATGGTAAAACTCCAACAACAAGCGAATGATAACAAGGGAAGGTCCATTAATTATGTCACGCAGTAAGGGGGGAGGGGGGGGGGGGGGGTTGGGAAAACGTGCCGATCCAAACAAAAAAATTTGAAAATCCATTCAAAAAACGTGACAAGGGGGGGAGGGGGGTTTTTTATAAAAAGTCATTTTTTGCGTGACGTAATTAATGGACGTTCTCCAAAGCAAATTAAGTTTTTTTTCCGCATCCTTTTTGTGCACAAAAAGGCATTTTTCAGCCGAAAACTTTTAAAAACTATACCAATTACCGAAAATAAACATTCCATCTTGTGATTTGCTGCTGTTGTGAATTGTTTTTTTTTTGAGATCTATGTCATGCATGTTTACAAAAAACAGGCTGTGCATCATCTCACGAACACAATGACAGTATTTTGCATTACACTAATAGAACTTAACGACTTATGCTCCACCTGTATAGACCTCATTGACTCGTTCCTTGCTTATAGGTATTCATACATTCATACATGCATATGTATGGCTCAAGCCAAGGTAAATTTAATATCTCAGATGGTTTCAATACTGTATATGAGCATTTCAGTCATGTTTAAACGCATACTAATACGATCCATATCAAGTAAAATACTGGTCTGGAATACTGAAGCTACCACCTTCACACCTATGCAACAGTGTTTGTGATGTCAAACTCACAGTTCCATACAAAACCAAACGAGGAAAGGAGTTGATTAGTTTCACACTGCCAGACCTATGTTCTATGCCATGAGAAATGAAGCGTCCGGCTGCAAAGTTTGTTTACCAATATTTCGGGGAAAAAGTGCACGTGCTAATGTATGTAAACAAAACGTTAAGCCCATACCGTTTTCATTAATATATAAGGCAAAATTGCAATCAACAACTGTCATTATGTGCGTAATACACTATTGAGTATTCCTTACTCTTTCGCTCTCTTGCAAAATCTCATTTGATACCCCGCTCCTCCCCCCTCGTCTTCCCAACCAACTTGAAGAAAATAGACCACCTGAGATATTAAATTCACCTTGGGCTCAAGCCGCTTTGCTCCGTTCGAGAATAATAAATAAGGGGAAGTAAATAAGAAATAAGGGTCGATTTCTGTAACAAGACTTACACTGAAATAAATTGACTCATGATTTTGCAATGTTCTGGCGTTGATCTATCGAAATGATTATTATTCGATTCAATTAATTCATATTAGCGGTTTGTCTCCTACAGGCAGGGTTGCGGCTTATCATTTTTGACTCAGGTATATTCATTTGCCAATACCTCCTTTCAGAGGGTCGATTTGATAATATGATGTATGATGAACTTGTAGTGCATGAGTAGACCTGCAACTTTGTTTAACAGTACATTGCTCTAACTCCTATATCTTCGACTTGAGAGCGTATATTCACAGTGATCTTCACGATGATAATCGCGTGATTTTCACCGCGAATATCATCGCGAAGATCACTGCGAATATACGCTCTTATTCCTCAGATATAAGATTTAGAGCTATGTATTGTTAGACCAAGTTGTAGGTCTACTCGAGCACCATAAGTTCATCATACATTATATTTTGAAATTGAGCTTCTGAGAAAAGCTATCGGCAAATGAATATGGATAAGTCAAAAATGATAAGCCGCAACCTTGCCTACAGGAGCAGACAAATACGCACTTTAGCCGAAGTAAGCCTTTCGACGGCTCAAACTTCACGATTTTAGCTGAGTAGGTTACTTTTAATGATGAAATGGGTAAATGTTCAATATTGGCAACTAGCCAAATGCCTCAGAAAAAAGTTTTAGAAGGGGACAAACACGGATTTTCACCGAAACATGCCTTGTGATGGCTCAAACTACATGATCATGGTGTGAAAATCACCCTGGTTTGTAAAAGAATGATATATTTTTCACTACATTTTTGTTTTGAGCTACAATACAACTTTTTCCTACGATATTTTTGCCAAATTTACTAATCTTCTACCTATATGTCACTTTGTGGATCAGATTCATCAGTTTAGAATTAACGTTTAAATATATGAATCCTAGAGGGTTTGAGCTGTTTAGTGGAATACTTGTAACTATAAATTAGAAGAAAAATTAGTAATCTCCATTTAATTCCAACTACCTTGCTTATCTTCGACAGATACGCGTATTTTCGTTCACAATGTAGCAGATTCTTCAGTGTCTCGTACAGTCAAGTTATTAGTACGAGACACTGAAGAAGTCTGCACATTGTAGAAGAAATACGCGTATCTGTCGAAGATAAGCAAAGGTAGCTGGAATTAAATGGAGATTACTAATTTTTCTTCTAATTTATAGTTTAAATATAGTTCATTTCCCGAAGACTGAAAAGATCAAAACAAAAGATAATCTCGACATTTAGAAATTATTAAATTTACACGAGACGTAAATCATGTTTGTTATTAGTCACAACACGTTAACAAAGGTTTCGTATTAAATTATGTCTTCTGAAACTGATACATACGGAAGTTTACAAAAGGTGTGTTTGATTGAATTTATTTCCTCATCTCTTTCAACTCATTATTATGTGCTAAAGGACGCTTGCATGTTTCGGTTTCAGGGCACCAATATTTGCTTGACATTTTGGCATAGCGTTTCCGATTTTTCTTGGAGTCGACATCAAAAGAATGAATCTGAAAAAGATCGATGCGAGATCGCGCATTCATTGTTCGTATATAAACGAAGGTAACTGATACGGCATCTACCTTTGTTGGGTCTCGATCAAGTGACGTGAAGTTTTATTCTGCCCCCTTCTATTTTTGTTCCATGTGCAAGGATATTTTTTTCACAAAGTCATTAGGTCTTTCTCTTCTATCACTCAGGTTGCTACCTTTTGGGTGTGGATGTGACCGCATATGGGGAATTCTCCGGAGCATGTCTTGTAGGTTTTGTTTTTGTTGGTTGGACTTATATTCTTTGTTTTACAGCTTTTCCAGGACCATAGACATATCAGTTCTCAAATTTAATATTTCAATGTATTCTTGTATTTCATTGAAATAAACCACCCACAGTTGGATTAAATCGGTCGTTAAACTCGATGTTTGAATGTATTTTTATATTCTACTAATATAACCCACCTCCCCCCCTCCCCCTACACTTGTGAGTGCCCCCAACAGTATCATTACTGTTGCTTTATATCGGTTCTCAAACTCGATGTTTTAATGTAGTCTTGTATTCCATTGAAATAAACCACCCATACTTGTTAGTGTCAAGAACAGCACCCTTCCTGTTGGTTTAAATTAGTGTCAAAATTTGAATAACTTTAATGTGCATCTCTGTACAGGAGTTATCTTAGACTCTAAACTAAATTACAATGACTACTATAATACAATTATACATAAGGAAAATAATATGCTGGGGTTTATAAAACAATTCAACATAAATGTTTTTAACCCCTAGACAATAAAAAAACATTATTTGTCGCTTATGTTAGGTCTATTCTGGTATATTGCAGTATGGTGTGGTCCCCATTTCATAAAACGTATATTGGCCGAATCGAATATGCTTTTAGGAAATATGGGTGGACAACATTTAATCTTGCATCTTATGAAGCGCTGTATGCTTATCAATATACAATCACTGCGCAGCGTCGTGAATTTGCAGTGGTTTCATTTGTTAACGATATTGTTTCACAGCGAATTGATTCAACTAAAATTTTATCAAAACATAACTTCTATATTCCTTCGCGGCAACTTAGAAGCAGGAACTCATTCATAACGAATCATTATATGACGAGCTATGCGAAATGTGGGCCAATAAATCAAATTATAACCACATATAATCTGTGATGATGTTATTTTGAGAAGGAAATAATTTCTCATCACCATGAGGCTCTAGGAGTAGACAGCAATTTTTGCTAGAACAAAGTTGTTAAGAGAAAGTATTGATAGTTCCGTTAGCTCACGGCAGGCGGTGAAAATTGAATAGAAGTAGTTTGAAATTGAGCGGAGGGCATTGTGAGGTAGTATTTCGAAACAGGAACACAATTTTTTTTACCAAGCATCCCCATGCGGGGTAGGTCAAGGCATGAAAGACAGCACCACCAGATCCGGTAAATATCGGATTATGTGTAAAGTTCGCAAAATGTTTACGCCTGAGTTCATTTCTTTTCGCACAAAAAAAGAACTCAGAGCAAGGAAGAAGACCATGGTTATGTCCATTGGTAAAACTTAATTGTATTGATTATTCTTAATTTTGTTGCTGTTTCTTCTGACCGGACTGTGTGTCTTCAATGATAACATTAACAAACCAATACCATCCCAGCTAATACAGTGGTAAAACTTCAAACATAATTTAGTCTTAGATGAACATAAAGAAGCCATTACAGCCATAATAGAAATACTTTCGTAGGGGAGAGGAGATCATTTTTAGTGCATACACAGAAAAAAAAATTAATTTTAACAAGCGCGTAAAATTCCCCCTCGTTTACTTCCAAGACAAAGGAGGCGTAATCAACGAAATTGTTTGCAATCTTTCAGGCGCCGTACAACAAAGTTTGCAATCTTTCATACAACAGGCTAGATTCAGGCGTTATCTGGCTGCAATTTACATAAAATATGCCATTATTTTTGGCCAAATCCAGCATTCCCTTTATCTGTGTAGAAATCAGCTTTGTCATACAAAAATAACAAATATCCTATTCGTGAATTTGATCTTGAACACGCATCCGATGCATGACTTCGTAATGTGTGTGGCTAGTGCAAAGATGCTCTTATCCACAGGGAAGTTGGGACGGTTTTCGTCTCGACCCGACCTCGACTAGGAAATGCACCAGCACCCCATGCTTTTACCGTGAGCTATCTGAAGTTTAATTAGATCCGTTAAAACTATACGAAATCGTAGCAAACTAAACTTTTTTTTATAACTTTGGGACAAATTGATCTAAGTTTTGGTTTTCTCGGTAGATAGGAGGACTAGGGGCATAATTGTGAAATGAGCATACCCCATGTCTCCTAAACTGTACTAAATTCAAGATCGATACACCGTAATAATTTCGTGTCCCTTATAGAATGATTTTCGTCATGAAAAATGTATTTGGTCTTTACTATAAATGTATGCATTTGAACCTCCTACTTAGTAACAAAGTACCGAAATTATTAATTTTAAGCTTAACAACATACATGTATCACATCCTATAATGTATTTTAATGCTTTTATTCAAATGTTTACCTTAATTCCATATATTTTTAAAGTTTTTTTTATCGGTTTGGTCACTATTTTTAAGGGTTCGTTTTTGGCAACACGGCTTAATCAGCTAACTCTGTCATCATGTTTTTGCAACTGTTTTCTTGGTAAATTATTTTGAAATATAAAATTTAAAAGATTTTCAAGGAATGCTCTAGTGGGAACAGAACTAAACTAAGCATATGATGGGTAGCGACAAAAATAAGTTACACAGATAAAAAAGGCTTCCCGAAAATGAAAACGGACCGTGATCTATTTCACGTACTCAGGATTATTCTCTTTATAAGTTATTTAGTTCACGATTACGTGATTCAGTTCACGGTGTATTTTTTATTATTCTCGAATTCATGACTGCAGTTCACGGATCTGGGCACGGATTTTTTTCAATGTACGAAAACGGTGTTTTTTAAATTAATAAGTCTAGTTGGCAGTCTTCTTTGGAGCAAAATGAGCTCACTCGTGAAAATTTATTTGCAACATCTTTATAAATCACGATAAACAACCAAAAAATGCCAACACGTCTAAACAAACATGTGAAAGGGGACTCCCTGAAACGCCTGTTTCTTTCTTTTAGATCTGGGTGCTTAAGCCTAAGATTACATGCTTGTCAAAATATAGCTTTATACAACTGTCAAAATGTAGCCGTTGCCAAATTTTAACGAGTTTTGCCGGTCCGAAAGGATTTATCTCTCTCATTCACACTCACTTCTTCTTGCATCAACAGTATGAGCTAATGGCAACCGACGATCTTGTTTCCAGTATAAAACTAGGATCCACTTGAATAAATTGAATAAATCTCGGGAATTTTCGTAAATGTCAGAACACTGACTCAGGTAAAGTAACATAAACATCTTGTAGAGGAAGTAGAAGCGTAATGGATGGGTATAAAGATTGGTATAAATGGTATAATTGATTGTATTATGATTGGTATAATGGTAAAAATGGGGTATAAAGATTGATAAAGTGTGGGTTTTGAAGAGATTTGTGCGAAAGAAGAATTCTTAATCATTGTTTTCGTGCTTAGGCCAACCATTTTTTGTTCCATTCGATTTTAACACCAATATGGAAACAAGTCATATGTTTTTAAATGTTCGGTTCATGGGCACGATTCCATATTGAAGAATCAACTACACAACATGTTAGTTTTTGCGTTGTCTAATGCACATACATCAAATGCTAGATTTGATTTAAATTCATGGGATAGTTTCTAAAAATTGGAACCATATGTCATTTGAAGCAGGTCTGTTGTACGCAAAATTGCAAACAATTTTGTTGTGTTCGCTTGCTTTGGCTATGCTCTACTGCAAAAAATACTAAAATTACACGCGATGTAAACCAGGTCTTCAGTGCACATTCTGATGAAAATAATACAACTACAGTAACAAAAAGAACGTATGGCAACAGACCCAAGAGCATCCTAATGAGCAATCATTATTTTTATGTTTATCTTACTGACCAAGTGCATCGGTAAACATACCAATTACCCTTTTCATCGGCTTATGGTAGCTGCTCGCTGCATAGAGGGAAATGACTTTAAACTTTCATTGGAGATAGCTGGAGCCGCCAGACGGTGAATCACGTGTGTGTGAACTCAACACTATAATGTTCATTCATGCACTATGTGCAGCGATGAAACCGGTCGGCGGAGGTACTTATGGCACATGCTGCGAAGTCCTACACGTGTGTGTTGTACATCTCTTGATATTTATGAAGCACGTGCTCACCATCGTCGAGTATGTGAATGATCTTCAAGTTATCAAGTTGGATATTAAAACGAAAAATGCCTAGCAGTAGACAAATGGGGAGAAAGAGATGGAGTGAAAACATCAAAACAAATCAACAGGGTTGTTACTTTTGTTGAATTTGTTGACTTGATATGAAGTACATAATTGTTTTGTGAAGGTACGTGCAGAGCATACTGATTGAAACCTTGAGAGTAAAAATAGGTGTAACTGCGTATGGAAATTTACATTTACTTTTTAAAGTCGATGGTCCGTTATCAGAAAGTTCATATGCATTGGGATTCATTATTTCATTATGCAAAGTTGATTTTTATTCTAGGATTATTGTAGCGAGCGTTTTTTCGGCTCTTAACTTGGTGTTCTAATTGCGCTTTCATAGTTATTTATTGAAGGTTGTTGATCCTACACACCAATTCCTAGTTGGATTTATTTTGTGTTATAGCACAATAATGTCATATGCCCAGGTATGTCCAAACATTTCCAACACAATAGATCTCGTGTCACATTAAAAAGCCTATCTCCTATAATCAATTCGCTTCATCGACTTTCTCTTTGTTTACAATGGCGAAACGAATGAATTTTTGGATCTGCTTGAAGCTTGAATCGAGTGAATTTTATCAGCTATTAATCGCAGAATGACATAATCCAGGCATCCATTAACAGCATTTTGCGACCACTTGTTGATCAAGTCAGCAGGTGTAAATATTTTATCGTTTCGTGCTACACACTACCCAAATGTCATGTAAATGTCTGTCCCCTGAGACCGACACATGCAAGCATCTTTTGGCACATAAAAAGAAAATAAATTCAATCAAACACATCTTTCGTCGAATTGTATATGTATCAGTCTCAGGAAACATAATTTTACACGAAATCTTTCTTTACGTTCCCCGACTTTTGACAAACATGAATTACGTCTGGTGTAAAATTCCTAATTTCAAAGTTTGTATGAAACCAGTGACATATCGATGAATATATTTGATGCATTGCAATACATTTTAGATAATTATTATTTTCCGTGCATATTGTGTTCCCATGTTATTTATATGAAGTGTAAACAAACCACTTTCAAATTCCACCATTCAATTCACCTAGACAAAACCACATCAGGGAAAACAAAACACTGGGACCGGTTAATTCTAACGTTCGACAGTCTTTCGAAACTGCTGCCAGAGTATGAACCGGCAACTCAGCTCAGTAAAATTAAAATCTCCAGCGGACGATCGAATAATATTTCAGAAACCACAGGACAATACTGAAACCTTTATTGAGGAACGGGACGCGCTGCTCAAGAGTATATTTCTAATTCAGAGTGTAAGCAATCAGTTGATCAGGTGGTTTTTATTAGCACCGACGGATTTTCAATTTCGGTGTTAGTAGTTTAGTGGTTGGCCAAACAAAAATAAATTAGGGGTACACACAGTACAGTTTAAAGGGCGATACGGTCAAAATTTGGTCAATATCAACTTGACGTATTTCTTTCAATTTTGCATTTAAAAAACCTGAACACCCCTCATTTTGAAAGTGTGTGTGTAGAAAGTTGCTCCTATTTTGATTTTGGAATTCACTCTTCAGTTGTCAAAATGCCGTCCAAGCTAGAAGAGCAGCGTATCAAAATTTTGCTCGCGCATCGCGAAAATCCGAGCTACTCGCACGCAAAGTTAGCAAAATCGCTAAAAGTTGCCAAATCAACCGTTACAAATGTAATTAAAGTGTTTGGGGAACGTTTGTCGACAGCCAGGAAGTCTGGATCGGGGGGAAATCGAAAACCGGAAGCCGCTGAGACGACAAAGAGAGTTGCCGGTAGTTTCAAGCGAAACCCTAACCTATCTCTCCGAGATGCCGCAAATAAGCTGGGTGTATCGTCTACAACCGTGCATCGAGCCAAAAAACGAGCCGGACTATCGACTTATAAGAAGGTAGTGACTCCAAATCGCGATGATAAACAAAATATGACGGCCAAAGCGCGATCCCGGAGGCTGTACACGACGATGCTGACGAAGTTTGACTGCGTGGTAATGGACGACGAAACCTACGTCAAAGCCGACTACAAGCAGCTTCCGGGACAGGAGTTTTATACGGCAAAAGGAAGGGAAAGGTAGCAGATATTTTCAAGCACACGAAACTGTCAAAGTTCGCAAAGAAATATCTGGTTTGGCAAGCCATCTGTACTTGTGGCTTGAAAAGCAGCATTTTCATAGCTTCCGGGACTGTCAACCAAGAAATTTACGTGAAAGAGTGTTTGAATAAACGTCTGCTGCCTTTCCTGAAGAAACACGGTTGTTCCGTACTGTTTTGGCTGGATTTGGCATCTTGCCATTACGGTAAAAAGGCCATGGAGTGGTACGCCGCCAACAACGTGCAGGTGGTTCCCAAGGACAAGAACCCTCCCATCATGCTAGAGCTCCGCCCAATTGAGAAATACTGGGCTATTGTTAAGCGGAACCTAAAGAAGACCAAAAAAACTGCTAAGGACGAGCAGCAGTTCAAGGCAAACTGGCTTTCTGCGGCGAAGAAGGTGGACAAGGTGGCTGTACAAAATCTGATGGCAGGGGTCAAGCGTAAGGCCCGGCAATTCGGATTTGGAAAAGTGGAAGCCTAACTGAATATTTTTCCTGAATTTTATACTAATTGAACTTGAAAAAGAAATTTAATTTGATTTTTTAAATGAACGATTTCACCGATTTACACGCGTTTTCCCTTGACCAAATTTTGACCGTATCACCCTTTAGAATAAATCTTCTTTAAAGTACGCTCATATATATGAAAACTTGACTACGTCTATTATACTTTACATTTATACCAAACAGGTATAGTTGTCGTTTATAAAAAATGAATACTTATTCAGAGTGTATATGTCAGCCAGGCGAATATCGATTTTGAGTAAATTTTAAACTAGTTAGTTTAGATTTTTTTCTGAGTGTACATTTGATTTGTGCATTAGAATGCATAAATTTATACAAATATGTATATATTTAAAGTCTGCATAGGAATGCATATACTTGATTTATTCTTACCAATGTATAAACCTGTTTTATTCATTTGAATGACTGGATAAATCAAATATGGGTTTAGCTTAAAATTTATACATTTTAGTATACAGTCACCGCCAAAATAAAGTGCCCACTTTTCTCATGAACACGTTTCATCTTTGAAGTCATTGAAAAACATATAATATCGTATTCATATATTTTTCTAAGCATGAAAATATTATTATTTTAAAGATGCATGTGTATTTTTGCAATGGATAATACACATTTTTGCAAAATTATTTTTTGAACCATACGTGGTGTAAATTTGGTGTGTCATAATAAAGTGCCCAATTGAAAATATATTATGTGTATGTAATTTTTACATCCAAACGCCCCTTGTATTCAATTTTTTTGACGTTTCCAAGTGTTTGTTGATCTTCTTACGGATTTCAGTTATCGGCCAGAAAGATTCAGTGCGAGTTATCTAAACAACCATGGATAATACGGTGGCAAGCAAAACTATTCCCTTGCCGATCCGAAAATGTGTTATTCGTGACATCGAGAAAGGTGAATCGCATCGCAAGATTGGTGAAAAGTATGGATACAGCAAAGCAGCGGTTACCAAACTTTTTGCAAAGTACAAAACCTATGGTTCAGGAGCTGATCGCTCAGGAAGGGGAAGGAAACGTAGAACAGATTCCCGAACAGATGCGAGAATCATTGGAGAAATTAAGAAAAATCCGAAGATAACCCTCAGGGAGATCAAGGAAGTGATTCAACAACCGATTTCGGACAGTACTCTACGCAGAAGGATCGATGAACACGGTATGAAGAGCAGGTTTTGTAAGACCTTTAATTAGCAAAGTCAACAAAGCAAAATGACTCAAATTTGCTCGGGAACATGCTGATAAACCTTTAGAATATTGGAAGACTGTTTTGTGGACTGATGAGTCCAAATTCGAGTTGTTCAACAGCAAAAAACGAGCTCGTGTATGGCGCAGACCTGGAGAGGCGCTTCATGATCGACATATCCAGGGCACAGTTAAGCATGATGGAGGGAACGTGATGGTGTGGGGGTGTTTTTCTTGGGCGGGTGTTGGTGCTTTGGTAAAAATCGATAGTTCTATGACAGCAGATTCCTACATCGACATATTACGTGAGAATTTGGAGGTTTCGTTGGTTAAAGCTGGGCTTGAAAACAAATTTGTGTTCCAGCAAGATAGTGACCCAAAACATACCGCGAAGAAGTCAAAAGCATTCTTCCGTTACTGCCGTATTAAACCTATGGAATGGCTGCTACAGAGTCCAGATCTGAACCCAATAGAGAATATGTGGGCCATCTTGGATTCACGAGTTTATAAGACAGGAGTTACCAACAAACATAACTATTTTCAAGCTCTTGAGAACGACTGGGAAGATCTTGACCCACAACACCTGAAGAATCTGTTGGAGAGTATGCCGAAACGTTTGCAAAAACTGTTGAAGGTCAGGGGAGGACACATCAACAACTGATCACTAAACAGAAAGGATCTACAACTTGTTTTTTTTTAAAGAAAATAAGAAGTGGGCACTTTATTTTGACATGCATAATTTGATCTTAGCATAGTTTGATCTTTCTTGAAAAAAAAAATGAATTTGCAGGACAAGTGTTTTTCTATGTACCAGACAAGAAAAGAACATAATGAATATGCCATCAAAACAACAAAACGTAGAATCTTTCACTTATTTTAAAGTTTGCTGCACAAAAAGGAGAAACTGGGGTAGGTGGGCACTTTTTTCTGGCGGTGACTGTATATGTTTTTTCCGTGTAAGGTTTGTTGAGAATAATGATGTTCCTGAAGAGTTCCTGCAGTTTATTCTATTCACTGGAACACCGGGGAAGGTTTAGTCAATTGTATTTGTTAAGCATTCATTGATTTTGAACTCAACACATAGTACCTCGATGGTCACGGATTTATTTTGTAGAGCCGTGAAAACCCCTGTGACCAATTAGAGGAAAATTTGATTTAGCAGACCAGTTTACCCACTACAATCACGATCTCATGGGCAATGCCTGAGCCTGCATTTTGTCCCAGTTAGGTTCGACTTGCCTAAAAAAGTCTATTACCTTACTGGGACTTAACTGCCAGACTTCATAAGGTTGTAGAAGCCCTTTCCCTAAAATTCGAAGCCGAGTTCTAAATAAAACACTTTAGTCACAGAGCAAATGTTCCGAAGTTTTGCTTTCTAGTTGGCAAAATCGGCATCACGGGTTATCAAGTTCACCCATTTTTTCCAAGTGGTATCTACTAGGGCAGTGACCAGTGAATAGACCGATTATCACCCGCAGATTTTTTTTTTTAATTTATGTAGGTTTAGAGCGTTTTTCTCACTCGGTAATATGGATCTTTTTGCTTGTCGTGATGTATCTGTGGCATTACAGTTTGTCTGTATCATAGATATTTGCCATTGCTTAAACTACATCGTTAGAGAACAATCTGAAACTCGACAGACTGGCTCCGGACCTGTGAACTCAGCTTCGGAGCCCTTCCTCTAGTAGCTCCAATGGTCAGGGATATCAATGACATCTATTCATGGTCTGGCCCAGTTGCCGATTAAAAAATTGTGAAAAATCACTACTTGATTGTCCAGTTCCAACGTTTGAAGGTTTATGTGGTAGAAATCCAATTAGCTCAGTTAAATTCACTTTAAATGACCAATGTAATCAGTAGGAAATGCTTCTGCTCAATGAATGGCATTGGTATCATGATTATTTCCACAATTCAGCGTTGATAATGAACGTTTAAGCCGATTCTTTTTCTGAATTTATGCACGCTCATAGAAACTTTAATAGTGTTACGAAACCAATCGTCGCCTAAGAATTGGTTACATTATTTTTGCTTCCAAAACAAGCAAGCAGTACGTTGTGTCAGACCTTATATAGACGTCATTGCAGGAATACAACAGTGCACGAGCTATGAGTGGGCAAGTAAAAGGCGTTCACGGTTTTATTTGAGAGCTTTACCCGAAGGCGTAGTAGGGAAGGGAACGGCTTAATCACAGGTTACTTTTTAATCAGTTGTTAGGAAATATGTCTTAAACTCCTACGTTTCCTAAATTATTTCACTTTAAATGAGAAGCTCTATCTATCGGGATAATGAGTCGATGTATAAATCATGGTTGATTATCAAATTATTACCGTAATTTTGAAGACTTTTAATTTAATATTAAAATTTTATTTTTAATTTACATTTTTGGAAAATCTTTCTATCTAGAAAACCATCAGTTTCCTACCTGCTGAAGACATTCATTCAAATTTTGCCTTTGTGTATTTTCCATTTGCGTGTACTGGAGGGAATGTCTTCATCAGCTCCTTTTCACATCTAGGCCTGTTGTCAGGATGTGATGTTGAACATTGAGTTAAATTTGTTTCATATTTAGATGATCTGAAATCACTTTTAATTTCATATTTCTTCCAGTAGTTTGAGGTTGATCTATGCTCATGCTTATATTGTCCGTCAGCTGGCACTATTATATGCAGTAAAATAAATATTTTTCGGAGCTGTTCAATAGAACTCAACGATAAATAATACTTCGCTGTTAACGGTAGCTATGGCATCACTGTTGCTTTTGAGAGAGCCCACGTTTCCTCTCTTCTTTGTTAACCATGGATATAGCGCACCGCTATTGTAACGTGGAGCCAACTGTCTCTTATTAATATTTGTATGTTTTTAAACTAAGCATCCCGTTTTTCGTCATAGCTTTGTCTAACACTTCCGTGAGAGTAAATTAAATAAGAACCACACATTGCCAATCTTATGATCAATGACAAACTAAAAGTTCGGTCGCGTACGTCTGTCTCATAACCTGCTAGTAGACGAGTTTGTGATCATAGCAATCGACATGTTTTGGTTAATTGTTTTTGAGAGCGGATGAAAATGATGAAGCGGGTTGAGGAAATTGAAGTTTGCAGCAAATCGTGAACTGACCTATTTCATTTATCGCACTCATGCAATATTGTGAGTTTATGTACAGATTGTGGAGCAATCCTTTTCACAATTGGAAAGTAATCCCCATGCTTTTAATAAGGCCCTGCAATTGGGAACTTTATTCCATGGCTATGAAAGAGTCTAATTCTCGTTTCTGAAGGTATGTTCCGATAGATAAGAAGAAAGCAGAGGGATCAACGTCCAAATCTGGGCAGCTCTAATTTAGATTACGTACAGCTTCATCAAATGTCCCATGTGCTGAATAAACTGCTGAAAACCCGTCCTGTGCCCTATGTCCATTGTTGCTCTCACGTTTTAAATATTTTAATCACCGAGTTTCAAAAATAGAAACTGACAAGATTAAGAAAAGTGGTCCGATGGCAGAGAAGTTGAAGAGAGTGTGTCCTACACGTTGGGTGCAACTGGGAAAAAAAAACTTTCAAAGACATTGCATTCTATTTCTGCTGCTCTGGAAATAATTAAGACATGGATGCTTCAGGAGTTCAGGCATCCATTGAAAACCCTGAAATTTTGGCCAGGCTTTGTGTAACACACTATATTTTTTCGATAACTCATCCCAAGTATTATTGTTGGTTTTATCCAAGTTTTATAGCATTCTACAAGTTCGAATCATGTTCTACAGAGCCTTCATAAAATCCAAATTGTTTCTTGGGATCCGCTGAGTGTTTATTTGCAAAAAAAAAATCACTTAGTAGCACCTCTGTTAGAAACGATTTGAGATTACTTATATGTGACTCATTCTAGTCATAATCAAGTTGCTGTAACTTTTTCAGAGGGTTGTGTGCTGCTCTGGTCTTGAGTTGGTAAAAGCGCCAGAAAGGGTAATCAAAGAGGCCCTGGGTGAAGTGCAAGAAGATGCAGAAAATGCTCTCCGTAAAAGTAAGTGAACTATGTGAATATTTTAATCAACACAGAAAAAAAAAATAATTTTAACAAGCGTGTAAAATATCCCCTCGTTTAAATCCAAGCTAAAGGAGGCGTAAACAACGAAATTGGTTGCAACTTTCCATGTGCCATACAACAATATTGGCAATCTTTCATACAACAAGCTGGATTCAGGCGTTATCTGAATTAAATTTATATGAAATATCCCATTATATTCTGGCAAATCTAGCATTCTCTTTATGTGCATTAGATAACGCAGAAAATTCAATGTTTCTTGTTATCTGTGTATGACAACCCAGAACAGCTGGACGCCAGAAAGAGAACAAACAATTGGACACTCCGGAAGAGTTCTCTAAAAACAAAATCTTCTTATCTTTCCTGGAAAATACCTGGAGGAGAAGTTTGTCAAATATGCTGACATGTGGGCATCTTTTCAGCAGTTACTGGATGTAGCATCTGATCCATCGAATCTAGCAATTGAGTTGAATTAAATCGAAAAATTCTTGTTCACAACTTTCTTGGTGAACTAATTTATGTAAATTATGTTCACCTTCATTGGCTTGACTTTACAAGACTTAACCATTGTGTATGATCACGTAAATGAAGTTCAAATCTGTTGTTTTAGGTATTTCCTCTTAAGAATTCTAGAAGAATTTTCTTACTTCAGTGAATAGCCTGTGAGGCACGCTTAGAGGTGAACGCTTAGAGGTGAACACCAAAACCACTTTGGTGAAATCATTCAAGATTTATTAGTTTTGTTGAAAGTCTAAGTCATCGCCATGTTTTTTATGCAATGGTGCCATGGTGCAACCTGTTGCCATTTATACAAACAACAGTTCATAACATTCCGTACAATGTTCCTTCATTACGCTTTTTAGTCAACATTATTCTAAAGGGGAGAATCATCAATTTTTATTTTTCCTATCGGTATTGCAACTATTGGTAAAGTGAGGCACAACCGAGGGATCTGGGACAAGTGGTTGATGGTCGTCGCTCTTGCTTCTCCACGGGTCACATCTGTGTGTCGATGACCGGAATTTGATGGGAATCGGAAGTAAACCTGCGGGAAGTTTCTGCCCTGCAGTCGCTGATGCGTTTTTATCGTTGATGTTTAAAGTTGTGTAGTTCACAGAGGAGTCCAGATAATTATCCTTTCTCAACCCTTTATTCGTAGCTGGCTTGTTCGTGTACATGATCACATAAGCTTGAATCCGACTAGCCCAGCGATTCTCGCTGATCGGTAGAGGGTGATTTTATGGAATGTTAAAGCCAATTTCCTTTTGATTTCGGCGTTGGCTTGGTTTCGGAGTGTAGGTCTAACTGAAGGCCTACCGTTGCACGGCGACTGGGGGTCCCTCAGCAACGGCAGAGTTGACCAGACGCAATGGATAATGGATAATGGTTTGCTGCATATGCGTGAGCTAATCTCTGTTAGTGTATACTTGGCTCCGATAGAATGGCAGCGGCTGTCTTATAGGCTACGATCAGGCGATATTTTTGATGTGATTGTTCCTCTTATGGTACTATATTGACACTTCTATTTATTAGACCTCGATCGCCGATTAATGAAGAACACATGTAAACGGCGGATATGGCGTCGAGTGTTAATGTCAAGGAAACTAAGTAGCTTGGAGCAATCGATGTGCCCCTGCAGGAGGTTGCCAAAAAAACACACCTCAGCGACGTTATGCTTTGCTTCCAGTAGCTCCAAGTTGATAAGCTTGCAGTAAATTTCGTAGCTTGGAAGTCACGTGGGTCGCACCGACAGATGTCGCATAGCAAAACGAATAATTCTTCGCAGAACGGCTTCTATCCTCAGGGTTGCGTTTTGATAGAATGGAGATCAGGCAACGGCTAAGTTGTCCCTTATTAATCGAAACAAAGAACAACATAATGCCGTGAGGCAGTACACGGCCTTAAAGCTTTTGGCAAAACGAAATATACGTAAGTCCTAGCTGCAAAACAATATAAGCAATGTGAGCCTTGAACGTCAATTTGGTCTCAAGCATGACTCGCAGATCCTTAATTGTCGTGAAACGCTTCAATTTCGACCCTTTTATGGTGTAGTCGTAGGAAACCCTTGGAGACATTAAGTGCCATCCATTTGAGCTGACACCAATCGTCAAATGCTTCTAAGCCGTGTTACAGAATTTGACGGCCATGGCGGCCATGACGGCCATTTATAAACGGGTGTTCAATAAAAAATGAGAATGGTTTCAATGCCTTTCTGTAATTAAAGTAAAGAGCGTGATTTTTTTCTCACCAAGAGAATTGCTCTCTGGACTCCCTAGAAATGGGTGGCATGCTTTTTTTGCTCAGGTTCTGTCAGTTCAATCGAAGATGGCGTCGAAGCAGCAAGCACTTCGCGAGCGTGTTGTTCGGTTTTACGAAACGCATGCTCATCGTGCAAAAAAGTTTACGGTAGACCACTTTCAAGAGGAAAACGTGCCCGTGAGTACAGTTTGCCGGATCCTGGCATCCCTGAGCGTGGAGCGAAAGGCCGGTAGCGGCCTTCCGGCGAAGATAATGACGAAGAAGAAGAAGGAAGCGTTCGACAACAAGGATGGAACGAGTTTACGTGACGCCGGCCGAAAATATCACTGCTCTCATACCTTGATTCACCAAAGCCTCAAGATGGAGGACATCATCTGTCGGAAGAAGACTCAGTCCCACGAGTACACGGATGAACAGATAGCAACCGTTAAATCATAGTGCCGGTGGATGACGAAGAACTACCGCTGGAAGTCGCTGGACGACGAAAGTTACTTTCCGCTCTTGAAGACCCTCACTCCAGGAAATGGCAGGTACTATTCCAGCGGCAAGTCGGCCACTCCCCCCGAAGTATAATATAAGTTTAAGCATATATTTGAAGAAAAAAAGTTATGCTGTACATCGCCATATCGGACAGAGTGATTTCAAAGCCGTGGTTCAAGCCAAGCGGTCTGGCCATCAACCTACAAGTGTACCAGGAGGAGTGTCTTCAGAAAATTCTTTTGCTGTTCTTAAGGGGGGATATACAGTTAGACCGAGAAAAAAAACTCATTTGTGATAAAAAAAATTTCAAGGGCAAGTTTTTACTCAAATCAATCGAAACTTTTTTACAATTATAAGTGTATCCATGTAGTACACAAATATATGTTTATAAAAAATTTTTCAACAAAATGGCGGCCGTTAGAGTGTGTTGAAAAAGTCGTTGTATTTTGCTTGTGCCGGCTCTCCTGGTCGCAGTTTTTATCTGAGCCTTCTAAAAAATACATTAATTACATTTACAGTTAGTAAATGAATTGAAAAAAAAAGTCAAAAAAATAAATTTGAACTTTTTGGCGTAACTTTTTTGAAAAAATCCTCATTTTTTCCGCCATTTTATCATTTTTTCATATTTAATAATAAAATAATACAATAAATTTTAATTCATCTAGTAGGTAATACTATTAAAAAAAATCCTGTTAGTTTCAGCTTATTCGAATAATTCGTTTTCGAGTTATCACCGGCATAAACTCCGAAAATGCTGTTTTAAGAAAAACGCGATGAAAGTTTTAATTATCGGTCTGCGCGCGAAGAAGGCGTCTTCAAAAAACGATAAAACGAAGCACTTGGAGTTCGAATATCGAAAAAAGGGTTTCAGGAGCGTATTCTATGGGAGTTTTACTAACTTTTTATGCAAAATGAAAAAAATGAATTTTTTGGTCATCCTAACTGTATTAAGGGGGGAAAGGAGCATCATACGGATGGGAAGTACGTCTTCCGGCTGGACAAGGCGTCTTCCAACTAAGCCAAGAAGGTGATGGAGTATCTTGAACACTTGCCGAAAGAAAGAAACCCGACCAACTTGCCCCAGTGCCGTCCCATTGAGGATTTTTTCGGCTCCCTAAGTGCCCTAGTGTACGAAAATAATTGGCGGGCCAAAGATACGAAACAGTTGACCACGGCAATCCAGAATTGTATCCGGAAGATGGACGCCAGTGCCGTCAAGCGCTCTTGTGAGTGCATCGCGTCTAAGTTGCGTCGTATGGCTGACCAGGGCCCATTCTCCAATATTCATTGACGTTTTTATGAAGAATAAACATTCTGTTTTTAATGGTTAACCTTATCATAAGCAGCGGAGAGGTCGGTGGCGTCTACTTGATAGATAAGTTCTATCTCACGATCAACAAATAAAGTAAAGGCAGTTAGATTAGTCATTTTGGATCGCTTGGACAGAAATCCGTGTGGATCCTGCGAAATGATATGCCAGTAGTCCTGAAACAGCTTTTTCAGAACAATTAGTTCGAAGAGATTAGAGATGGCACTCAGCGCAGCAATTCCGCGGTTATTTGCAACAGTTCGTTTGCATCCTCTTTTTGCAAATAGGGAAAACGAAAGATTCCTTACGACAGTCAGAGAAAACGCCTTAAGACCATGACAAATTGAAAATTTTGGCTAAAGGCGTCGCAAGAGTATTAACACTTGACTATTTTTCGGTACCTTCCGATGTTTCAATATTGGCTTCGTCCTCCGGGGTATAGGCATTAGTACTGTTGTTCGTCCCGGTCTTCCTTACACTGTCGCTCCGATGCTCCAGGTTAGTTGCCGGTACCGGAGGGAGCATGACTACCACACCGATGGTGCCGGGGCTACCCGAGGCTATCGTGGGATAGTTCCACTAGTCAAATAGTTTATAGAATATAGTTGTACAAATTGCAAGTTTACAGAGAAACAAAGAGTTTGCGTCGAGCATCGGATGTGAACGGTTGTGTCGATGATTTGTTGCGCACTATTTTGTTATCGGGCATATAGCGTTGTCTATTGTTCAAAATAAAGTGCTCGTATATGAGTCTCGTCATTGGGAAATTTGAGGGGGACAATTGACAATCATCACTTGCATTCGGGTCACCATGTTTGGAACAAGTAACTCACTGTTGGTATAAGCGTTAGTTCCAATGAACTTATTTTACTAATGAAAAACCACTTTGTTAGTGGCCCCAATAGCATCCTTACTGTTGGTCTAAATCGGTTCAAATCGGAAATCGGGACTAATATCTTAATGTTTCACTAAATCGCTTATTGAAACGAACCCTGCTGCAACCCAATCTTGTTATCCAACATCTCAAAGTTTTCTGAAGTGCTGAGACGTTCTCGGCTTCCAATAAGGCGAATATCACTTCAAGATATTCCTACCCTTTCCTTATTTGACCTGCATTCGGGCGTGGCCGGCGTTGATGTTGTCTTAGTTTGGGATCACCAGTTTTGACACATTGAGGATGTGTTTTAGTCCCAAACATAATCTGTTGGTTCTGTTGTGTAATAACAGCTGATATGGCAATCACGGAGTAGCAACCTCGGGCGGTCAATCATGCTCATGCTCATGCTAATGCTCGGTATTCCAATTACTGTTAAAAACTGTCACAGTATGGCAAAATAAGTAGAAATAACTGGTCCAAAACACAAATCGAGTCCATTGTGTCATCAACTGTTTCTGATAACAAGGATAACGATAATCACTCGAAAATACTCCTTTGTTTGTCTGCCATTGTACTTTGTTGTATACTGGAGCATTCAAAACGTTTGACGTCGATTCACACCATTTTCCATCGAATGGGGTGGGATGTGTAATAATCGGCTTACTACTCAACAGCCACTGAATGGACTTCCCAGGGAAAAAGCTGGGCGCCATCGTCGGCGCCCTGATTGCGACGAATTCAATTACTCGTATCAGTGGGGCGTAGCAAATAACTATCGATGGATCCGAGTAGTGATGCCAATAGGCAAAGTAGGCATCCGTATTTGTTCGGTGGTGTTTGTTTATAGTCGTTTATAGTGACTAACCAGGGTGAAAATTTCTAATTGATTGCACTCCAGAGTCAACTTGAACTGGTCGTTTTAATTATTGCACAGCATGCCAGCAAGACCAACTGCATTTCTGTAGGGTAAAGAACCACTTTGGTACCAGTGCTCACTTCGCTGTTTGGATCCATAACCCATATCTTAGTCGAAAGCAACAAGCTGTGTTAAATTATTGAAAACAACAATTTTACCCAATGTTGGTTGCACCCAGTATGACGGAATTAATCTCTCAACCCTATATACTCGATGTTTGATGATTGAGTAGTGTTGGGTGGCAGCGATTGGAAGATAAATTATTATCAGCGCAGTGGAAAATGTGACCCAGATAAGAGGATAACCCGATTTGATTGTGTTTGCATCTCGAAAAGTAATTATGGTAGATAATGAAATCGGTGGCACAGAGCGTCAGAGGGAGTTTCCCTTGTAAATGAACTAGGATTTATCAGTTAAATTATTGATTTTCTAATGAAAGGGCATCGAACATAATGGCTTATACAGTAATGATGATGGGGGGATTTTGGTACTTTTAGAAACGGCTAGGCGTGTGTTCGAAGGGTCGAAGTAGTTATCTTATTTATAAATAATTGGCCAATTTTGAAATTCAAAAATAGAGAAAATACAACTCGAAGCCGGATTAGGGGTGTGATCAGCTTATTTGAAGTTTATTTGTTTATATAAAGAGCGTAAGGAGCACGTATTGGTACTGCTGTACATAACGGATATTGATACACCACATCTCAAGTAACCATTTTAGTTTTATTTCAGCCGTATAGCACTCCTCCCGGTATGTTGATAAAACTACATTCAAAACTGTTTTGTCCACCAACACCTCCTCTATGCTTCTTTAAAGCCGAAATGTGTACAAAGTGGCCCACTCTATAGACGGTTGTGAAAACAAATTAATAAAACCTTTACAAGACCATAAAGATTTTGAAAATGTTCTAGTGAAAGATGTTATGACCACTTGAGAACCTTCATAAAACCCTGGCTGCCATCAAAACCAGCATAGGGCCAAATGGTCACAGTTGTCAAACTTCACTGTGATATCGTGTTTGGTTTTTGTTGTTCTGTTTCGGTCGATTCTCTGCTCTTCTGATTCATCTACCAGTAAATAATATCAAAGAAAAAAATTCTAGTGTTGGTGGAAATTTTGTCTGATAGCAAAATATCCAAAACAAATTGAGTTTGATATAGCGTGTCATGCTCCAAATAATATGCGCTTTCAACTTTATGATGAATATTGGTACGATAAGAGCCGAAAATCAATGCGCTTTGGACATTTTACGAGCTTACAACAACAACAACAAAATTAAACCAAATATGTGCAATAAACTAATCATAAATTTCCTGAAAATTTATTAAGTTCAATAAGGTATTCTTAAAGAATGCCAAAATTGGTCGTCAATCTACAGTTCATTTGCATTACATTTAAAATTTGGTGCATTTATTTTTCCACATTTCAATTATTTCTTTTATTTCAAGGGCTATAATTAAACGAGCAATGGCTATAATAAAACTATTAAGTCATTTGGTGACTTTTCTCAATGCCGACTTGCCGTTTAATGCATTTACTGGAGGCAAAATGTTTTTAAAATACCTTTTGAACTGATCATAATAAGATAATTAGAATGAGCCCTAAAACGGTACTTCAAAACAGCGTTTTATGAGTTCTTAAAGTCAAAATAAAACCTTTGATAGGAGTAAAAGGAACGTTTGAAGACAAGGTTTTAACATCGTTTGAAGAAGCTGCGTTGGCTCTCATAAACCTGACTAAAACTTCAAACCAATTGGCACCTCTTACTGCAATAATAAAACCAAATTGCTTTCTAGTGGTTTTCATAACACAATTACAAAACTTATTAAAGCTGGATGGTTTTGGCAATGTTACAGTCAAATCTTCAACTACTCCGTTGGTAATACAATACACCCATCCGCCCTGATTATTGGCTGCTATGCTTTCAATGAAGTTGATTTTGGGAACGTGGTTAAGGCCTACCCGACCAAAAGGAAACAACAAAATTATTTAAAGTTTTGTTATTCAGTTACGCTGTTTTTATAACAGACGTTGTTAGAATTCAGATAGTGAAT
Organism: Aedes japonicus; assembly: GCA_034211315.2. Taxonomy (NCBI): domain Eukaryota; kingdom Metazoa; phylum Arthropoda; class Insecta; order Diptera; family Culicidae; genus Aedes; species Aedes japonicus. The sequence goes on from JASCZW010005670.1 coordinate 115,064, forward strand.
GTAGTTAAAATTACAGAAATTGTTACAAAATATCTTCAAGAGGTAACAAAATTATCGAAAACTATGATGTTGATATAACATAAACAAAACAAACTTTGTAACCGTTTTGTTACGATGTAGCAAAATCATATCAGCTAGTGTTAGAATTATTATTTTCTTTACGCTAATAGTGCCTTGTTGGGCATAATATCTTAATTTGTTTTAAGTATGTTATACAATTATTCAGATGAAAACGTCTTTAACAAATTTATATCATAATCAGTTAGTCATATCAAGGTTGGTTATAATTTTGTTATTTTTGTGTTATACTCTTCTGGTCGGGTATGAACAGCTTATCGTCTTTTAAAAAATATCTGAATCTGTTGAAAGTCAGTCAGGAAATCACGTCAAATTGGTAGTATTAATCGATTTCAACTATACACCAGGATTTTGTTTTCGCATGCAGCGATAAATGATGAATTTTAACAAACGCGTAAAATTTCCCTTCGTTTAATCGCAAGCCAAAGCAAGCGTAAACAACGTAATTGTTTTTTTGAATATTTCATACAGAATACAAAATTGTTTGCAATCTTCCATTCAACAGACCTGCATCCAGCGATATCTGGCTAAACTTTACATGCAAGATTTTATTAATTTATGCCAAATCTAGCATTCCCTTTATGTGCATAATATAATACATGAAACTAAATGTTTGTTTCAAACTGTTAAGCTTAAACTTTTACCATGACTGATTTTTGATTCGATGACATTGGCAGAAGGAATTAATTTTTATCCGGCGGTGCTTTTCCATCTGACAATAATATTTATTTTTCAAGATTTGGCAGAAAATAATGGGATATATCATGTAAGTTTAAGCCAGATAACGCCTGAATCTAGCCTGTTGTATGAAAGATTGCAAGCATTGTTGTGTGGCACACAATAGATTGCTAACAATTTCCTTGTCTATGCCTCTTAGGGCTTTTATTAAACGAGAGGAGATTTGAGGCGCTTGTTATTTTTTTTTCTGTGTTGATAGATAAATTCCGTTCCATCAACTCAAGGCATCTTCCGCATGCCGCATGGATACTAAAATCCCAAATATTCCGCTAATATGTGATAAACCTAGGAAAAAGCCAATTAGACTTTTTGACATTTAAACGCCTTTTCCTTTCTGGCGCATGCAGAGGATGATGGTTTGTTTTCCTCCAAATGATTTTCCTTCTTACTTACACTCCTTTAATATAAATGGCGCTGCAGTTTGCTCGCTTTAAACGTCACTACAGGGTTGTTACGAGAAGTCTGAAAATAAATCCGCACCAAATCCGCGCGAGTTCAAAATCAAATCCGCACCTTCAAATCAAATCCACACACGAATGTTCTATAACTTATCAAGCATCAAATATATAGGATGGGGAACGGCTTCATCAGTAGGCGAACCTATTTCGAACAAGGGGTAAACAATAACATGAATCACTCATTTTTAGCAGTATGCATCATATAATAAAAGTAGATTTTTGATTAATTTCCTTCAGAAAAACCCAGCGCTTGGAATAGGGTCTCGGTGGAGCTAAAACCGTTCCCCACAATAAGATTGTCTGCGTTTTTGAGCCAATTAGATGCATTGTTCAAAACAGGAATGTAATTGAAAACTTCAGTGTGAAATAAAACCTGTAAAGAGGGAAACATAAGTCACGATGAGCTAAGTCAAATAAATTGACCGATAACCAACTTAATAAAAATGACCAGACAAAAACAACCAATGATCCAAGATGTGATCCACGGTAGCCAAATCCACCCCTGAAGGAGCACAGGACGTTTGAGTGAGTGATGAAAGCACTCGAACACAACCGATATGTAAAGTATGTCAAAGAGAATGATCCATATTTTGTCAATGGTGTATCAAGATAGATACGTATTTATTTAACATATACGTCATAACATATATTTGTTCTTAATAGCCTTCATATGAGCTAATTTTTCCCTTTCTGATTGTTCCTCCTGCTGGATGTTATCTTTTTGTTTCAAAAGAACTTTCAGGAATGATGTTTCTGGATTATTGGATGTCATAGCTCTGATTTCTTTTTCCATCAAATTAAAAATATCTTCTTTAGCCTTCTTTTTCATTCCTACAACTTCTTCTTGCTTTTTGATCTGGTGCCTGGCTTCTTTCTTTGCTTTTTCCTTATTTTTTTTTGTGCCTCCACTAATACAAAATCTTTCTGTTGTTTCTGATTGGATTCGTAAGATTGCCTCGCAAATTTCGCCTTCAAAACCAAGTCCTTTGAAACAACAAATCTGGTTATATCATTCTCAAAAAAATGCATGCCACTCAAAATATTTTACGATTATTGAACTGCTGTTCACTGAGCCTAGATCGGTTTTCCAGTAACACATGCTTAGATAGTGAAAATTTTCTTTCGACCTCTGCATTAGAATGAGATACGCAAGTTACAATGTTGAGCAATGTTCTCATTTCAGAGAAACTATCGTGCTGGAATAAAAAATCAAGTACTTCCAAATCTGTTTCTGATTCAACCGTTTTAGTTGACAACTTGACATTTGCAAGTACTAGTTCTTCGTGAATTTTAGATTTGTCTAATTTAAAATCAATAACAACGACTAAGTGGACGATTTCTTTGATGGAATCCTTATTTATGATCCTTCCAACCTTGAAGTTGCTGACTAGTCTAACAAATTCATTCGGAACATCTTTGGAAAACAAATACGAGACAAAAGCCTTAGTGTGGTCTTTAAAATGCTTATAGAAATGAGATGTTTTAAGTTGATTTCCTGCTGCGTCAAGAATGGATTTGTAAATAATTACATCCGTATCCTTAAGAAAATGTTCTTCCATTAGCATTTTGTTGTTGATGGCTTCCGTTATCTGTTTTGGATCGTAAACTCTTGACATCATAGTGAACAAAAATGCAAGAATCCTATCATAAATATCGAAAAAAATAAACTCATTCGTTTCGAGATACTTAAGCAACTTTTCCGTTTCTCCCGTTGATTCAATCACAAAAAGAACCTGCTCTTTGATATCTGGCAGCAGTAAAATCTTCAAAATTTCATCTTTATAAAAGCTCCGTTTTGCCAGCCTTTGCAATTTCTTTTTCAAAGAAACTAAGCGGTTGTAGTTTGAAAGAACCACTTCTGCAGCTGGTCCGAGAGTTGCCCACCTCTTTTGGAAACGTTTAGGCTTGGTGATGCAGCCTTCTTTGAATTCTTCCCACTTCGACGGAACGACAAAGTAATAGTACAGATACTTTGCCAAATCAGAAACAACATATCCAAACTGTTTGATAGCAGCCCTAAAAAAATGAAGCTTATAATACATATCTAATAGCAAACAAATATTTTATTGTATACCGATGTGACCGAAGCCAAATGAACAGCAGTAAATGTCGTTTCGGAGGGGTTCTTATTGCTGTGCATCATCGGTTTATCAGTAGCAGTGTTGAAGTGTCCAGCGGAGAAACGTTACAACAGGTATGTGTATCGATGAAGATTGGTTCCAAACGACTTTTGCTTTGTGCCATTTATGTTCCTCCAAACAAAAGTAAGGATCTCAGTATACTGACCGGGCATATTGATTCGATCCATGAGCTTGTCAACAGAGGCTCTGACAACGATTGTCTACTGGTATGCGGTGACTATAATCAACCTGGAGTGACCTGGAATTTTTCTGATGGCCAGATTCAACCCGTGAACTCTATATCTTCATCGAGGGCTAGCACGATCTTGATTGACGGTATGGATTTCTTCAACATGCATCAAAGAAATCTCGTGCACAACCACCTAGGACGCATTCTCGATTTGTTCTTTTGCCCAATGGATCTTCCTATTGAAATCTCGAGTTCTGTTTCACCACTATTACCGATTGACCTTCATCACCCGCCACTGGTTGTCTGTGTACCATCTTTAGTTGATGACGATGTACCATCGCATGGTGTGAATAATAATGTTGTGCGGGCGTTAGACTATAACAAAATTGACTTCGATGCTCTTTGGGATTTTCTTTCTGTCATTGACTGGGATGCTCTTTTGCTGGACTAAATGCTGATGAAATGGCTGAAATGCTGTGCGCTGTACTAAATGATTGGATAGACACGAATGTTCCTTATCGTCGTCCCGCTGTTTCTCCTCCATGGAGCTCTGCTTTGCTACGAAAAACTAAAACGAACACGAAATGCTTCACAACGTAAACTCCGGCGATACCGTTCCCTGGCAAATAAGCGTAGTTTTCACTTGGCATGTAATAGTACCGTAAACTTAACTCGTCACTCTACAAATCTTACGTTTTACGGGTACAAACTCACTAAGGCGAAACCCCAAGAGTTTTTGGAGTTATGTAAATTCAAAGAGGAAAAATACTACTATGCCAGCTAGCGTGTTTTTGAATGATGTTAAAACGTCTATAAGTAAGGAAAAATGTGAAATTTTTGCTACTCATTTTTCGTCAGTGTTTGCTGCGGAAAGTATTAACTTGAGTGAACTTAACTCCGCTGTTTTGGACGTTCCATTGAACCTTGTAGACGTGGATATTTTTGAGATAACGCCCTTGATGGTAAATAATGCCATCAAGAAAATAAATGTACATTCTCGTCTGGACCAGATGGTATTCCGTCTTCAGTGTATTGTCGCACTAATGGAGCTCTTGTCGAGCCGCTCTGCAGGATCTTCAACAAATCTTTTGCCGAATCGAAATTTCCGCAGTCTGGAGTCTTTGATGGTTCCGGTACACAAGAAAGGAGACAAACGTGACGTCAAAAACTACCGGGGAATCACTAATCTGTCAGCTGCCTCTAAATTGTTTGAGATTATAGTGAGTGGTTTCATTCTCGAGCGCACCAAATGCTACATCTCTGGCGATCAACATGGTTTCATGCCTGGACGTTCGGTTACCACCAATCTCTTAGATTTTACCACGACCTGTTTTGATCAATTGGAGAAAGGGCACAAGTAGACGTCGTCTATACTGATCTAAAAGCAGCGTTTGATACAATCAACCATGAAATTCTGCTGGCGAAGCTTTCAAAACTCGGCACATCGGAAAGATTGACATCATGGCTGTGCTCGTATTTAACAGACAGGGCTCTGCGAGTAAAACTTGATACAAGCACTTCCTGTTTCTTTACGAACTCGTCAGGTGTTCCACAGGGTAGCAACCTTGGACCGCTGCTGTTTGTTTTATACTTCAACGACGTATTGCTTCTACTAGGAGATGGCTGCAGGCTTGCGTGTGCTGATGATCTAAAGCTGTTTTTGTAGTACGGACTGCCGAGGATTGTACTCGTCTTCAATCATTATTGGATCGATTCACTGATTGGTGCCGTCGGAATAAACTTATGATCAGCATTCCAAAGTGTATGGTAATGTCGTATTACCGCATCAAGCAGCCGATTGTTTTCGACTATACCATCAATGCCGTCGTTCTACATAGAACCGACCAGTTCAGCGATTTAGGTGTTCTACTGGATCATAAATTATCGTTTAACCTCCACCGCTCTGCTGTGATTTCTAAGGCTAATCGCCAGCTAGGGTTTGTGTCAAAAATCTCAAGAGACTTCACTGACCCGTACTGCCTGAAAGCTCTCTATTGTTCACTGGTACGACCGATCCTAGAAAATGCCGCCTTGGTCTGGCTTCCTTATCAATTGACTTGGAGCTTGGAGGATAGAAACAATACAGCGCAGGTTTATCCGGATGGCATTGCGTAATCTACCATGGCGTGATCCGCAAAATCTCCGCCGTATTCAGATCGCTGCAATCTGCTGCAATTGCATACTTTGGAACGTCGACGGAAAAATCAACAAGCGGTTTTTGTTGCTAAACTTTTGAATGGAGAGGTCGACTGCTCGAGGCTTCTCTCAACTGAACATCCGAGTTCCTCCGAGAGCATTACGGAGTGGTACTCTTCTCCAACCCCGATTCCATCGAACAGCGTTTGGAAACAACGAACCTCTAACAGCTATGATGCGAGCGTTTACGACTTTCGAAGAATTGTTTGAATTTGGCGAATCTTCAGCTCACTTTTTGGCTCGTGTTTGTAATGCCCGTTTTATTTAGTTTTAAGTTTGTGTCATGTAGACAATAAGTCCGATGAACTAAATTGATTAAATAAAAAAAAAAAAAAATTACACCTTTTTGTAAAATGCACGAAATGAACTTCGTGATGACCAGCCAATCGCTGTTTCTCTTTTATACCGTACTCATGTATGATGGTGTTGCTGCTAGTATGGGCAGAAATAATTTATCCATCCCAAAATAAAAATCAAAGCGCTATCGTGAGTTATAAACTTCATGCTCATTAATCAAGATTGTTCTCACGAGTCAGCCTGGCTTAGTGAGATCAACCACGAATTAAGAATCAGCACTTTCCAAATATTCAAGTGCGAACCCCATGTCTGAAACAATAAAAAAACGCTGGACATCTCCACGTGGTTGCGCTTTTTTTTGTCAATTATATTTGAGTCGATAAAGTAGATCTGTCAGTCCTTCATGCAACCACCAGAGAGACGTTTCTTTTTAATTTGTGACAAAATATTCGTAGCTCTCTGCATTGTTTCCGTACAATGTACGAATGTTCTTTCTGTGTCAACAAAAGCTTCGTGCTTTTGACAGCTGCGCGTGCAATTAATTACGAATGTATCTTCATAAAAAGAACAAATCAGTTTCGTTGCTGAAAACAACGATTGGATAGTGAGTATTACTTTCGATTTTGTAATCTAAACTAAAATTAACTTTCAGTGAACCTATATACACCGATAATAAGAAACATTGAATTTTCTGCGTTATCTAATGCACATGAAGGGAATGCTAAATTTGGCAGGAAATAATTGAATGTTTAATGTAAATTTAAGCAAAATAACGCCTGAACCTAGCCTGTTGTATGAAAATTTGCCAACATTGTTGTATGGCGCATGCAAAATTGCAAACAATTCCGTTGTTTACGCCTTCTTTGGCTTGGAATTAAACGAGGGGAAATTTTAAGCGCTTGTTTAAATTCCTTTTTTTTCTGTGCATCCCACCCACCAGAAAAACATCTAAAGTTGTTCTCTTATACATTTTGTGTGCCAAAAGCTATATTTAACACATGCTCAATGTATCTCTTGTAATGAGATAAATAATAAAAATTTATTAATGTAAAAATCAGTACGCTTAATAACTAACTTGTTTTCCATTTTTCTTTTCGTTTCAGATTGAGGATCACCACTTTTTCACAGGTATTGTTACATTTTGGCTATCGTTACACTGCGAATAAAACAGTTGATCTATTGTGGGCAAAGCCAAATCATCAAATTTTACGATTGCGAGTGAGTTTGTGTTGAGGAAAAAATATGGCTCAACGTTTTGGCTCAATATAAAGGTTTGTCCATATAGAAACCAGAGTAATAAAATTATCTGTATCTCGGTAACGGATTGACGTACAAATAAGTTTAATAAATCAAAACAAAGGTAATTTATTATTCCTCCCATCAAACGCTGCCTTGGCACGTTTGTTCTACATTTTCCGAGCCGTTTTTGCACTTTTCATAAACTTCCGCTCTTCTTTGTACAGCTCCGAGTCCATCGTCTCATTCGTCACGAACACTTTGGTCTTTACTCCGCAGCTGCATATCCCTTGCCAAATCATCAGTTTTTTTTGGCAAATTTGTCCATAAAAGCATCATCTCCTCGTGCCGTCGCCATGTAGAATTGTTGGCCAGGAAGCTGTCCGAAGTCCATATTGATGTAGGTGAGCAGGCATCCTTGGTACTTCGTCAAAAACTGCTGGTACAATTTCCGATCTCGAGTTTTGGTGACAAAACCTTGCTTCAACGTTCTGTTTGGTTACTTGCTGGCTCGATAAAAACGATATCTTGTAGAAGAGTTCTTGCAGCGATAATTTTTCATACCGCTGCAACACAATAAGTGATTCCAGATTCTAACTGGACAGGCTTTATCAAGAAAAATCAAATATAATCTATATAATCAACATGAGACCTTAAGAGTGAACAGCAATTTCTGCTAGAACCAAAGATATTAAGAAAGTGTGGGGCCACTCACAAGTGTCGGTGGTTTTTTTCAGCACAATACAAAATTATGGTAAAATATAGAGTTTGAGGAGCAATTTGGACTAATAGTAAGGATGCTGTTGGTCAGGCACACATGGTGGTTAATATGGTAATTAAAAATGGAATAAAAAAATACTTTTCAATACCGATATAAAATAAACATGATCTAAACCACAACTTCTTCTTTCAGTCTTATTCTCTCTCTCTCTCTCTCTCTCTCTCTCTCTCTTTCTCGCTCGCTCTCTCTCTATGGTCATCATTTTTGCCAGTGCCCCCCCTCCCTTAACATAATAAGGCAAAACATGTTCATCGTCATTTTTTGCCGAACACCTTTTGCCGATAAAATTAACGAAAATTGCTCCAATCCATTCAAGTTATATAATTTCCGTAGTCTGTGACATTTTCCGATTACGTTGGATAACTGTCGGATGCTCAACGGCAGTGACAATGAAATAAGGGCAACAAAAGTCAATTCTACAGTGCTAATATCGACATTGGTACCACAAACAGGGAAGTGGTACCTCGGTATGCTCACACCACTCAAAACTCTTACTCAGGCCGGCCAGCTAAACACGTCAAGATGGTGTGTTAGCAAGCGATATCCGGGAATGAGATCAAGAAATCTTCATTCAAATAGCTCAACTACAAAACTATAGTTCAAGAAATTTTCTGCTTAACTGTATAATTTGCAGCTCATGCAAGCTAACTCTCAGTACATACATTAATCATGTCGTTCTTCGCTCTTCGTGTCGTTGGGGCCCCCGTTATGCTGCATGCTGCTTGCTGTTATGCCGAAGCACCGTGGTCTATTGCGCGAGAATGTTGTCTGGAAGAATTAGCATCGCGTCACTCCACTCTGTTGCACCGCATGCATCTCTCGCAGCGATACTATCGTCGTACGGAATGCGCTCGTCACACTCCACTCGGGCCTCTGTCGTACTACGACGATGATGTTTCAGGGTCGCGTCACTCTCCTGTGTTGCACAGACTGCAACCGTTGTAGATTTACTACCGTTGCTCGAGGTGCACTCGTTGCACGCTACTCGGGCCTCTGTCGCACGACGATGTCTGGTTGCACCGTTTCTGCTCGTCACACCACAGATGCGAATCTTCCCTCGCCGTCGGATAGCTTCGAGGGAATATCGTCGTCTTGCCACTCAAATGTTTCGCGATGCCCAGATGCGACGAGGTGATCAGGTCCGGGAATGTCAGCAAGACCGAATTCCAACACCGCATGCGCCGTGTGAGGAATGACCAAGCCTGTAAATAAAGGCCCTCTGTTGAAGGCCTGTTCGCTTTGGGCTATTCAGCTTGCCAATATTCTTGGCCAGAAACAATTGCGATCGCTAATGGTATGTCCGGGTGGATCGTGCTCATCAAACAATGGCCATGGCGATGTGTTGTGAGGGATGCAAAAATATGGTTCCGGTTCCAACAGTGCATGCAAGAGACTACTTGGTAGAGCTCTCGAGCCGTAGATACGATCATGCACGTGGATGGGCAAGAAGATGGCCCCTTTCCTCTTAATCCTTAATGATTGAGCATGCACCATTCACTGCTTGTGTTGAAGATTTTGCCTTATTCGGCCGCGATCCCACTATCAAATTTTTTATGCACTTCTGCCTACTTTTGAACGAGTAAGCCAATCATGAACCACACGCTGGGAATTAAAAAGTACAATTGCTGTTCTATAGGATCGATTTTTTGCTAATTGTTCGATGTGTGCGAGTTTGCGAGAGTGAGAGAGGACTCCATTACAATGGTACCATCCATCGGTGGCGAGCAGAGAAAGGGTTAGAGATGTAGTAGAACTATATGGTTTTTATTATAGTTGAAGCTTTACAAGGTAACTTCAGCAATTGCCGGAGCATTTTGTCAACGCAATCTCGAAATGGTGTAACAAGTCTCTTTAGACTTTAAAGCCAGAACCAACTAACGAACCTGTTTTCAAACGAATGTGCTTGATTTGAATAGACGAACGCAATATTGAAAATGACGAATGAGCCAGCTAAAGGACGAAACGTAAATAAAAAACGGAAACTAAACAAAAAAACTCCAATTTCAATCTATTTAACATCGATTTACAAGCTTCACTCGTGTTGGACAAAACTTGCTCTAAAGCTACAAATTATTTAACTAATCATGGCTATGAGAAACTTTGTGCGGAAATACCTGCGTAGGTTTTTTCTGATGACGCTGATGATGGTTTCAAACGAAGCAATGATGATACCTAACGAAGCGACGATCAGTTGAAGCGATGGTGGCGGTTCCGTAATGGCGACGACTCCGAGATGGCGACGCTTGGCGTACCTAGACCCGTGCGCAATATGACCGAAACTTGAGTTGCGGAGAGAGTGGCGGCTGGACGGAAGGCTTCCGATTTATATCTCGTCGAGAACGTCCGGAATTGACCGTCTCCTTTAATATAGGAGTCTCCTTTCCCAAGCGACCCGACTTCGCGTACCTGACCGCTATGACCGAGCGGGGTTAAGGAAGACTACTATATATTTTGGGTAAGGTCCGGTTCAGTGTTCGACAACGGATCACTGAAACCGCGTTCTCGGTATCCGTTCCTCAGGGATTGTAACGTAGGGTGGAAACACGACGGATTATTGGCGACCGTCGCTAGTTTTTCGGGCGAACTGCACTCTCCTCCGTTTAGCTACCTAAACAGGCGGGCCTTTGCAGAGCGCACGAATCTGGCATTCTTGCAGACGACGTTCACCAAATTGATCAAATCAAATCATTCAGCGTCCACGATCGCCAAAGGAGGAATACTTATCCAGTCCGTACTACACAAAAAGCTCGTCGAACGAGCTTTTTGTACGTATTCACAAATTTAACAGATATTTGCACAACGTATACTACATTCAAGCACTCTAAAAACTTCGACTAAACACTTAAAACACTTAAAAACCGCGTCAAACACAACTGTTTTCCAGCCGAAACGCTAGTGTAATGGCCGGGATTAAAACCTCAATTGCTCAAGAAACCACGGAATCAAAGAAATTGAATCGGACGCGAGGAATGATGCTTAGCCATTGTATTGTATTCAGGTGTTCATTTAATATCCGTCTCTTTCGCATATGTAGCCTCCCATAAAAACAAACTTTCATTCTAAAGGGTGATACGGTCAAAATTTAGTCAAGGGAAAACGCGTGTAAATCGGTGATATCATTTTTTTTTAAATCAAATTAAATTTCATTTTCAAGTTCAATTAGTATAAAATTCAGGAAAAATATTCAGTTAGGCTTCCGCTTTTCCAAATCCGAATTGCCGGGCCTTACGCTTGACCCCTGCCATCAGATTTTGTACAGCCACCTTTTCCACCTTCTTCGCCGCAGAAAGCCAGTTTCCTTGAACTGCTGCTCGTCCTTAACAGTTTTTGGTCTTCTTTAGGTTCCGCTTGACAATAGCCCAGTATTTCTCAATTGGGCGGAGCTCTGGCGTGTTGGGAGGGTTCTTGTCCTTGGGAACCACCTGCACGTTGTTGGCGGCGTACCACTCCATGGCCTTTTTACCGTAATGGCAAGATGCCAAATCCGGCCAAAACAGTACGGAACAACCGTATTTCTTCAGGAAAGGCAGCAGACGTTTATTCAAACACTCTTTCACGTAAATTTCTTGGTTGACAGTCCCGGAAGCTATGAAAATGCTGCTTTTCAAGCCACAGGTACAGATGGCTTGCCAAACCGAGATATTTCTTTGCGAACTTTGACAGTTTCGTGTGGCTTGAAAATATCTGCGACCTGTCCCCTTCCTTTTGCCGTATAAAACTCCTGTCTCGGAAGCTTGTAGTCGGCTTTGACGTAGGTTTCGTCGTCCATTACCACGCAGTCAAACTTCGTCAGCATCGTCGTGTACCGCCTCCGGGATCGCGCTTTGGCCGTCGTATTTTGTTTATCATCGCGATTTGGAGTCACTACCTTCTTGTAAGTCGATAGTCCGGCTCGTTTTTGGCTCGATGCACGGTTGTAGACGATACACCCAGCTTATTTGCGGCATCTCGGAGAGATAAGTTAGGGTTTCGCTTGAAACTACCGGCAACTCTCTTTGCCGTCTCAGCGGCTTCCGGTTTTCGATTTCCCCCGATACAGACTTCCTGGCTGTCGACAAACGTTCCCCAAACACTTTAATTACATTTGTAACGGTTGGTTTGGCAACTTTTAGCGATTTTGCCAACTTTGCGTGCGAGTAGCTCGGATTTTCGCGATGCGCGAGCAAAATTTTGATACGCTGCTCTTCTTGCTTGGACGGCATTTTGACAACTGAAGAGTGAATTCCAAAATCAAAATAGGAGTTACATTCTACACACACACACCTTCAAAATGAGGGGTGTTCAGGTTTTTTAAATGCAAAATTGAAATAAATACGTCAAGTTGATATTGACCAAATTTTGACCGTATCGCCCTTTAGCATGCTATAAAAAAGCTCTCACTTATCACGCAGTAAGAAACCCTACAAATGTAGAACGAATAACACAAATCAGAACAAAAATCCAATTGGAAACAAAAATCTAGTTTGAAACACATAATCTATTATCTACACTACTTTTAACTACAAATTTTGTATTTACATATTAACATTTTTACAAAATTGGTCCAACTAAACGCACCCCGTAACACTACCAAAACTCGAGCTGGACTACGTACGTTTAAGGTTCAGTAGTCCCCAAACCATGACGAGAAACAACAGAATACGGTCGCAAAAAGTTGTGCGGGCGTTGTAATTTGCACTGCCAGAGACCTACATTATGTTCGAACTATTTTACGGTAGAAACACTTAACAGAGAACATTCGTTTCCATTGTGGTTCTGCTCCCATCCAGGGAACTAGATATGGGGTTATGGCAAGTATAGTGAACCATCGGTGCGGATTTAAACCAACTACCCTACACTCACAGCACCATTATGTGTCACCAGGAAGCAGTTTGCTTTTATTCTTTTTTCTTCGCGTCACTCGCGCCACCGAACAATTGATAATGCGCTCGAAACAACCTTTCACCACCGATGCTCGAAGCAGACTTCGTTAGCGTTCGGAACTGCAAAAAAAGTTGCTTTTGTGTTTTTGTTTGGTTAGATGCATTGTATGATTTGATTCATAACTTCACGCTATATAGAATGTAATCTTTTTCCCGAAACACAATTCAAATTTTTTGTTTCAAATCCAAATTCAAATTCGCAATTCAAATTTCATGTTAAATTATGTGTCCCGAAAGTGTTTGATTTAATTGGTTTTCTCGTTATTTTTGACTGATTCTTATGTTATGAAGAACTTAAATATTTCGTTGGAGCTCGCCGGGCAGTGGCATAACAAGTGTCCGGAGTCTTCTTTATCGACATGAATCATCTTGAAGTTTTCCTATCAGCTTCAAGTGATATCGGCTCGGACAGTGACCAGTTATAAGGCCTGTATATATGTTTAAATCTTTTTTGGTACTATCAAGTAACTTGCGCGTCATTGACATGTTTGGAGTGATGAACCGCTTTGATTACCTAGCTATGAAGGTGTTGTTCCAGTTTGCTTCCACTTTCAAGCATTCCCAGGCATTCATCTCCATTCTAAGTGAAGAAGCATACTACAATAGATCAAATTACTGGTCGCAGTGGTTTATGTTCCGAACAGAAAAAAGAGTAAAGAAGCAGATAAACTACAAACGGGTTCAGGTCCTACGAACTGATGAGACGATCTGAGTGTTGCTAGTTCATCAGCTCTCGTTTCTACTCATTCCCATCAAAGACCACCAACCAGTAACAAATTGATTTGATTATTACAAGACAGCTTTGGAGTGATTGAAACATATTCCCAGAAGCAACGCATGGAATTGCCATTGCTGACTTCTCTAGCATTGTGCCCAAGCTGCCTGACTGTCCGACATAATGCATATATTATGTCCTCATTCAAGTAACACAGTTTGTATATAAAAGTTGAAAGTAATATTAAAAGACAAAAACAGGTTATAAATTTAGGTGTATAATACAGTATTTTATCCTTTAATATGATGCAAATAGCGCAAACTGTGGAGCCTCATAAAAGATAAAATGTAAAATAAACTATCCTCATACAACAATATAACATAGCCAATGTTGAACACTAGTCCTTGGCGTGATAGGTTTGTAGCTTTTTTGCTGAGCCTCAACACCCCGTTCAATCAATGTTTTGTTCATGTGTTTTATTAATTGAATCTTCCAACAAATCGAGCTTTCCATCATCTTTTTAACCATTCGGAACTTCATATCCATTTTCAATAGGAAAACTCAACGAGGAGCTGAATTATCCTGGCTCGTTATCCTCGTTATCGTTGTGGGTGTTGAGTCTGCCTCTCATGAGATTAAAGACCCTCGTCAACGGAACAGTAGAAAAATGCAAAGCTCCGAAGAATGAAATTCTGCCGCCTTATTGTTTGTTATTTTTAGGCTTCGGATTAGTCGTTGCCTTGTTCGCATTAGTGGGACATCTGTCAATTCAGATTCTGTCAGAATGAACAACCTGATTCAAAAGTCGATTCTCTCTCTTTTGCCGTAGTGTTGAAAGCAAATGCGGCATTTCCCATAACAATTCCACTGAAATCTACTCACCGTGACTAATTTCAAAACAAAACATTTTTCATTCACCATCATTACGCTTGGTGCAAACTAAAAATATAATTTACATACCATTTTGTGATATGTGCTTTTTCTTCCACCCGGGAAAAACAAACATGCCGTCGTCGCCACGGTTGTTGAGGGTAGTCAGCTTGATGGGAGATTGCCTTATCCCCGCAAAGCACGGAGCACAATGTTCATTTAAACGACCAATCGAGAGGCGAGACAGAGAGAGACGGGAAGGCGAGAATTCCCAAGTGAAAGTCTTTCCCTTACCCAGAAATGAAACGATGATGGCATGCAAATTACGGCATTGAACGAAAGTGAAAGAGCATCACCAACCAATACCCCGCGGAACCCAAACAAACCATTCGGATCTATGGTGGGTCGGTCACACCGTCATTCGAGAGAGTGCTAATAACAACGGCAAACATAACCGATGCCCGCTGATCCACTTCGGTCGGTGTCCATAATGATTCGATTGAAGAATGGACAACGAAAGGGGGTTCCAAAAAGGGGGACTGCATTATGAATGTTGAGAACGGGCAAGGTCTTTTCGATACCTTGGCACTTCTTCGGATCGGTAGGCTTATATTATGGCGTAAAATGATAAATTTGGAAAGGTTGAGCATTTTGGGACAGACCGGAAATGATTAGGATTCATTAAATGTTGCAGCGAGTGCTTGGAGAAATCGGGATGTGTGAGTGTAAGTCGCTTAATAAAGTAGGTCGTGTCTCTCGGTACCTTTTGATCATCTAATATTTATAGGATTGGTCCTCCCTTAGCTCAGTCGGCAAAGTCGCGGTTTCAAAGCAACACCATACTGGAGGTGGCTGGGTTCGATTGCCGGTGTGGTCTTGGAATTTTTCTTTAAGGATTTTTTCGACTCCCTGGGCATGGGGTACTTGCCACACAATCATACTAAAGCAAAATTGGTACCTTCCATCGAAAACTCTTAATTAATAACTGTGAGTTCATTTAGAACACCAGAGTATAGAGCAAGCAATAAGCAAATTGCGAAAGCAATAAACTGAAACGCTAAGAAGAAGGATTGAATATGAGGCTATGCAACCCAGTGGATCTGGACATAATGTTGATTTATGCGTGCTATATTGAGTCTTTTCATGGATTTATCTTCGTCTTTTTTCCTAAATTTCTTAGAAAAACAGTCATTACGATTGGTTTCTTTGTTAAATTAGACCTCTATTTTTAAGAAAGTTTCTCCAATTAACACAAAATTCACAAAAATGAACAAAACTTAACATTGAAACATTTGTATGATTTTCACTTATGCCGTTAGGATCAGGCTATAATTGAAACATATGAATCGACATGCAATAGATTTTTATTCTTTCCATTTTTGTTTTAAAAGTAAACAGTAGCATCCACTCTAAATTGTTACAAAACCAAAAATTGAACAATCTTTTAAATATAATAGGCCATACCCAAAAGTTGAAATTGTAGCAAAAAACGCAATCTGCAGTTTTTGCAATCGCCATCTTGAGAAATCCATGCCATGATTCTGGAAAAGGCAATTTTTGCCCATCATGATCCCTGAAAGCTTTTTATGGTATAAACAAGCCATGCAAGTGTGCAAGCGGTTATCGCTGTATGTGTAGTGCCTCGACAGTCACAGCAACCGTTGGGTTTTTGTTCAACCGTCAACAACTTCTCAATATGGGTGAGACTATGAGACAGAACGGCCGCTACGCCATTTGCACTGTTGCTATTCCGCTGTCAAGTGTTCTATTTTTGCTTTCACCGTCAATGATGGATGCTACCATCTGATCAATTCAATGCCACAACCTCACGCACACATTGAATTTTCTTCAGCGAATTGATGTGTTGCATTTTTGCCCACGAGCCAATGTTGCATTTTTTTCTCCAAGCTACGATCCATTACGAGAAATGCAACCAAATCAAAATACGAAATTGCATTATAATCTTGCTTTTTTATTTTGGGTGTAGTAAGGAAAAAAGAAAAAAAAATCTCAAAATTGGGCCTCTGGTTTTCCTGTAAAATAACTGTTTATTTGTCCATTCAAATGCTTCACATGAAACTTGACTAAGGACTGTATCAAAGATAAGTTGTGCACACATTTTTCTTTCGATTCTATTAAAAAAACGATGTTTTATTGTTCTTTATTGTACGGGATTGAACTTTAACATTGTGACGACCGGATGAAATTATTGTTATTCCTTGACGAATTTGCGAATTTTGTATCGATTTCCGAACAAGTGTTTCATCGCCTTTTTTTGGAAGCCTTAACCCAAATTTGTTTGAACTCCAGCATATTCTCAGTTGCTTTACCAGTCCAAAAGCGTTCGATGGGCCGAAGCTGAGGGAAATTTATGGATTGATGTTATCCCCAACAAAATCTTTACCCTTTTCCGCGAGCCAATCGAAAGTTATTTTGGTAATAAGCCGATGCCAAACCCGATCAAAACAGAGGCACTATGTTTGACATAAAGGCAGCAACCTCTTCTGCAGACATTCAGATCGATAGATTTCGCATTGATTGAACCTGGATGGGTTTTTGAGTCCTCTTGATATAGGTCTAATCGTTCATAAAAATATGCATCCGAACGTTGCAAACTTGTATCAAAGTCCGGGCTCTTGTGGCTTCTGTTCTATACTTTGTTTAGCGGTTTTCTGCCTAGATCTCTCAGGTTGTTCCGTTTCTTGGATACGATGAATCATCCTGATGCTGGCTCCCGCTTTGTTGGCGAAATCACGAATCGACATTGATTTGTTCTTCCGAATTAAAGCTACCACTTTCTGATCCAGTTAAGGGTTGAAAGACCTGGTTTTTTAGCCTCTTCCTGACAGTTCATCCAAAGATCAGTGATCCCCAAACTTGGTTATGATGGATTTTACACTCGCGTGATGAGTTCCAAACACCTTCGCCAATTGTCATATAGTTACGCCCTTTTCACATAGCCGTGTGTCCAAAACCTTAATTTTCACGTCTTTCTCAATGCGCAATATTTTGAAAACGAAGAATTTTAACCGTGCCAACAAGTAACCGCAATAAAATATGATAGTTATGCGCACAATATGACCTGAGGACCCCTTAAAATCATTACAATTACACGTACAATGCATATAATGTAGATAGCGTGGTATTTTTGATACATTCTTTATGTTCAACACTTTTAAAATAATGGGCAAAATGGATCAGAAATCCCATTAATTTAAACGGCGACAGTAATATTGCTCTCACTTGCACTGTTTTTATGTAAAAATGTTTGGAAAATCGAATGGTGATGGTTTCATGTAAGGTTGACCTCAGGAAATTGTCCATTTTACCCGATTTCCTCTCATAATTTAGATACCTTATATACTATGCTGTTTTGAAGATCGGCGCTAGTAATATTGCTCTTACTTTCACTGTAGTTATGAAAAAATGATAATGTATTTCGTTTAGGGCTGACCACAGTAAATTGTCCCGATTTCCTTCATATTTGAAAGAACTCCTAGCCCATGCTGCCAGTGTTGTTACACGCTGCCTCCAATTTTGGTAGATTCACGCCTCACCTTTAACGCATCCTCGAGTTGGTATATGACCGATTTTTCCGGTATGGAGGGGAATCCAGGCAAAATGGACAATTTACTGTGGTCAGCCCTAAACGAAACTATCACGATTCGATGCTCAGCGACATTTACATAAGTTCAGAGCAAGTGAGAGAGCAATATTACCGCGCTATCTTCCGAACCACATGGTATATGAGTTTATGCATGTGTGAGAGAAAACGGTAAAATGGACTAATTTCCTGGAACCCGTTCAAAGTAAAATTTGTTTCATAAACTTTTTCGGCCATTTCTGCAAAATTACAGTGCATTTGGATTCAATGTGGTAGCACCAAGTTTAGTTTTTGGGTAATAATTCTAGTTTGCATCCAAACTAAGGGGAGAAATGGGCCAAATGGGAAACTTCCTGTTGTCAACCCTAAATGAAACCAACACTATTCGATTCTCCGCATTTTTTTGCCATTAGATCAACTATTCATTTACGTTTTTTTTTTATTTATTCTATACATTTTTGTTTTGAACGAAAGTATCTTCAATAAGCAATTTAAATTGTTGTTAAAATGAACAAAAAAATAACATATAAATAATTGAATCTCAAAATTATTTTAGATTTTCACTTCTGATGTTACGACTAAACATTAATCAAAACATAAAAATCCACGTAAAATAGATTTTATTCTTTCGGTTTACCATAAGCAAAATTAAACAATATTATGAATATAATATAATTTGAAAGTAAGGGAAAACAGAAAAAATAGGGACCAACGTTGAATTTCGAGTCGACCGTCAGTTTGCTTGACAGGTTCTATTTCACTATTACCGCGATGTCGAGATCGGTAAAACTTGTGTCGAGTTGGTCAGACTCAATCGATCGCTCGGGAACCAGTGACTGATCTGTCCCACGTAACGTCGAGTAAGAGTTTGTTTTGATATGTATTTTTTCACGGTTAGTAATTATTGGCTGAGCAAGGTAAGAAAATACACGTAAACCATGTACGTTTCTCTATGTGAACTACCAGGAAAACAATTTGCTGCTAGCAAAAAAAGTCTAATCATATTGAAAACAAAACAAACTGCCGTCAGTTCAGAATGAAGCTCATCGAACTGATTTATATTAATATGGGCATCACCAGAGGCTTTTTTGGCGTGGAACAAGCGTCGGGCGGGTACTGTCAACTGTCAACTGCGGAACAAAGTAATCAAGAACATTCAAACAAACCCCAACATCTCAGACCGCGATTTGGCCAAAAAGGTTCACGCCGCAGTACCGTGCAACGTGCAATCTCCGGGAAGGCTTGAAGTCATACCGTGCCTGTAGACAACCAAATAGGGATCAAAAAGCCAGAACAGTGTTGCCAGAATCCGTGCCAGAAAACTGTATGATCAAGGTGTTGACTCAAATTCACCGGCTGTCTCCTCATGGATGATGAAATCCCATGTAAAGGTCGATTTTCAAACAGCTACCGGGACAAACATTTTACTTGGTTACGACTCGGGGAGATGTTCCTGCTAGAATATGGAGTTTGTGTTTGCGAGACAAAATTTGCACGACAAATACCACGTGTTTTGCACGGCATCTGCAGCTGCGGTAGGAAGAATCAGGTTTTCATCGCCGATAAGACATATACTTTAGAGCTGTGCAAGAACGGAATGTCTCCAAAAGCGAACATTGCCATTCATCAGATCCCACAATGAACCATGACCGCGTTTCGACCAGATTTTGCGCAGCTGTCGCAGCGGTCAAACAGTCTGCTACAGTGGTAGGGAAACCAGCGAGATTCGAAGACTGCTATCGAAAGAACTCAACCCGCTAAACCGCCTCGAGCTCCAGACCGATAGCGGAATTTCGGGCAGTGCATGGAAGGAAGTAATGACTGGCAGGTGAACGGCCAGGTGTTGTCGTCAAAATCATCAATGAACTGAGAATCAAAGTGGAATAATATCTACCAAGAAACGATGGATGAGAATAATGTACACCAGTTAATGGAACGTTTTCCAAGAAAAGTTCACAAATTTCTATGCAATCGAGATGATTTTTTTTTTGTATTTTCCCTCTAAAGTTCAAGCATAAAGTCGAATTTAGATTTTAATCATTTTAGTTTAAAACAGAATACTACCGTGTCAATGTATATTCGAAAATATGCGCAATAATCTATGTTCCGTGGTAGGACTTCCCGAGCTTTGGGAAGACAATTCTCAAGAAGTTCATAGGAAGAGACTTCCTCGAAAAATAAAACTTCTCCGATGGTCACTGGCGGCAACTTCTCAAAAGTGTTGAAGGCAAGTAGTTCAAGCACGAAGAACCTCCCAAAAATTCAGGCCCACCATTTCTGAAGTTTAATCATACTTCTCTCTGAATTTCAGAAACGAGAACTCCACCCAACAATTAGGAGAGAACTTATCTGGGCTTCAACATGTTTAGGAGAAGAACTTTTTTGAAGTTTGGAACTTCTTAGAGGTTTTGGAGTTCTTCCCAGAAATTTGAGATACAAGTCTTCTCGAATTTCAGGAAAAAATTTCCAGAATTTTTTACGGGAACCAACTAGGAAGGGTACTACCGGTATAATTTCTCAAAACCAGAAACAAATTTCCCAGGAAAATAAGTCATAGGGAGTGGGAAAAGGACTACCCAGAAGTTCCGGAAGAAACTTCTCAAAAGGTTGAGTTGGTACTCCCCAGAAGTGCTGGACATCTTTTCCAATGCTCAAGAAGATAACATTTAAGAATTTCAGGGAATGAGGATTTCTTAAAACTCGGGAGAAATCCTCTCTAAGAGAACAGAAAGAAACTTTCCAGGAGCATTTTAGCGTCTTATTTCTCAATAGTTCAAGAACAAACTTCTCCAAGAGTTCTGGAGAAAACATCCCAAAGTTCAGGAAGAAACTTCAAGAATACATTTAGGAGAGTTTTCCTGGAAATTCTGGAGAGGACTTTCCCAAAGTTTCAATACAATATTTTTTGCCGTTCAAGATGGGACCAATCAGAAGTTTGGAAAGAATAAGCTATGAAAAAAACGTCCCCGAATTTCAGGAACATACAAGACAGGGCAATACCTGTAGGATCGAGAAGTAATTTTACAATATTTTCAGGAGAGAGGTACTCAGAAGTTCACAAGAAGACTTCCCAGAAGTTTTGAAGAAGACTTCTCAAATGTTTAGTTGGAACTTCCTGAAAGTTTAGTTGGAATTTCCCAAAAGTTTAGTTGGAACGACTCAGAAGTGGTAGAGAGCTTACCTGAAGTTCCGAATCAAATATTCCAGAATTTCAGAATGAGAACTTCTCGGAGTTCAGGAAATCCCAAAAGTGCAGGTAGCTACTATTGATGAAATCAAGAAATAAAATAGAAAGGGGAAGAATATCTC
The DNA here is from genome assembly GCA_034211315.2 of Aedes japonicus. Taxonomy (NCBI): domain Eukaryota; kingdom Metazoa; phylum Arthropoda; class Insecta; order Diptera; family Culicidae; genus Aedes; species Aedes japonicus. The sequence continues at coordinate 136,578 of JASCZW010005670.1, forward strand.
AAAAATTCAGAGAACAAACTTCTCCGGAGTTCAGTAAAATACTTACCATGAAGTTTAGAAGAAAACATCCCAGAAATTGCAGGAAAGAACTTCGCACGATGTTCAGCAAGAAACTTCTTACAAGCAGGGAAGATTCTCCAAGTGGTTTGGAGAGTAACTTTCGCAATGTTTCAGAAAAATTTTCCTCGTAGTTCAACATGGGACCTATCAGAAGCATAGAAAGAAACTATGTTCATGGAAAAACTTACCAATTGATTCTGGAAAGTTCTACCTATCTTATTGGTCTCGAGCGCAGCCCAGCTTTCTGCAATTAGCCACTATTCGCTTGCTACCAATTATTGTTCTAAATGCCCTTCCACAGGTTATTAAATACAAGCTTCTGATGCCAGGTACCATTTTTGCATTAGTGTGAGTCGAGAGATTTTAACGAAAGGTTCTTAGATATGAATTTCGGAGCGAAACTTGGGTGACTGTTGGCTATGATGGTAGCATGTCTGCCGTGCAGAATAAACTGCTCCGGATATTAGGCAAAGAGCCTTGCAGAAGATCAGGAGAGAGCTTCCCTGAAATTCATGAAATAATCACTGACTAACCGAAGAAGCAGTGTATACAAAAATGATTTATATGACCATAATGATATTCCATTGCGCGTGACATCGCTTCAAAAATGGGTACACACACCTCGTATTCCCTACCCCCACCGTATTCAATTAGCACAAAATTGCTTATAAAATGACCAAAAAATAACTCTTATAACGTAATTTTAAAATCATTTTAGATTTATCAAAACTTAAGAATCCACATTAAATTGATTTTTTATTCTTTCGATTTTGTTAAATAGGCAAACTGATGGCACCCTCGCAATTATAAACCAAAAATAATATTGAGCAATCTGATGAATATAATAAAATTTCAAAGTTTGGGAATTCAGAAAATTTATTTTTTAGAAATTGGAGCGTATGGTTTTCCTCTGAAATAGCTGTTTATTAAATCCTTTCAAATAATTCACATGGAACTTGACTGTTTTCTGTTTTTATAGGATCCGTTGAAATTGGTCGTGAATATACAAATAGTTTTGAAATTTAGGTCATTCCAAAATGGTACCGATAATCTGTCCAGTTTAAACATATAGGTCATGGTGGCTAAAAAATGTAAGAATCGAAATCCTCAGTCAATTTTATAACTTTAAAGAGCTGAATATGTTCACAATTAGATTGGACTAAGCTGATTAGAGGGTGTTTCGATCTAAATTTGGTCGACATAAACTTGACGCATTTCCTTTCATCGTGCATTAAACATTGTTGCACACCCTTCATTTTGAAGATGTGTGCGTGTAGCGTCATGCCTCTATTTTGATTTTGAGATTAGCACTTTTTAGTTATCAAAATGTCGTCGAAGGAAGAGAAGCAAAGCATTAAAAATTCAAACTACTCTCACGCCAAGTTGATGAAATTGTTGAATTTGGCTAAATCTACTGTGGAACCCAAACCTCTCCGTCCGAGATGTCGCAAGAAAGTAATTGGTGTCTTGCACCGAGGATAGAGCTAAAATACGAGCAGGATTGTCGACTTACATGATGGTGACTAATTAAACCGATGAACAAAACACGTCGGCCAACGCACGATCGCGAAAGTTGTACGACGATGCTGACGAGGTTTGATTGCGTGGTACAAAACGATGATACTTACGTCAGCCTGGACTTTAAACAGCTTCCTGGACAGGAATTTTATGCGGCAACCGGACGGGGATGGATGGCAGAGACATTTACCTAAGCCCATCAAACGGTGAAAGTTCGCGTAGCAAATATCTGGTCGTGGCAGGCCATCTGTACCTTTCGTGGCTTGAAGGCAACGTTTACATTGCCAGCCGGAACCGTCAACCAGGAAATTTATCTGAGCGAGTGCCTACACAAAGCCGTCTACTGACTTTCTTGGATTGCCGCAATTGTTCCGTTCTGTTTTGGCCGGATTGGCATCTTGCCATTGATGATGATGATGATATGTACTACCACCCATTGTAGCACAGAAACTACGTCCGACAGCAATAGGCTCTCCTCTCTGTTAGCTTTAATAACCGCAGTTATCTAGTCATGCCATTGTATGAAAGGCCAAAAAGGGTTGGATGGATCGATTGGCAACATCACTTATACGTATCCACAGGGATATAAAGAATCTCCTTCAACAACAAGTTGAACAATTGGTCACAAGAGCAAGCTATCTAACATAAGGATGCCTCAATCGCGACGAGAAGCAGAACAAGTCCGCCGACCCCTGCCAGAAAGTTGGCCACCTCAACATGCTGACGAAAGTTGAATGCTGCATCATGGACGACGAAACATATGTGAAGGCCGACTTCAAACAGATCCCCGGCAACCTGTTTTCGGCCAAGGATAAGTTCAGCGTTCCGGAGCATGTCCGCCCTCAGAAGATGTCAAATTTGCGAAGAAATTCCTGGTTTGGCAAGCCATCTGCACGTGCGGGAAGCGGAATGCACCTTTCGTGACCCGGACACGATGAACGGACAGGTGTACATAAAGAGTGCCTCCAGAAGCGGCTGCTTCCTCTCCTGAAGGCCCACAACGTCCCAACAATCTTCTGGCCGGTTGGCCTCATGCCACTACTCAAGGACGTGCTGAAGTGATGCGGACAATAAGGTCATTTCGTGCCGAAAATGTTCAGCCTCCCAACACTCCGGAGCTCGCCCATCGAGAAGTACTGGGCGATTGTGAACGCAGCACCTTCTTAACGACCTAAGGTAGTAGAGAACAGTCGAGGAACTGAAGAAAGTATGGGTTTACATGCAAAAAACGGTTGATTCACAGGTTAGTGCAGAATCTTATAGCCAGGAGTTAAGGCCAAGATCGAGCATTTGCGTATGGACTGTAAATAAATACGAGTAAAATGGTAAAATGAAGTTTAATAGTTATTTCTCAATCCACAAGGAATTTGATGGCAATCGGATGAGAAACTCGAATTACCGCGAATCAGCAATTTTGTGTGTGGCAATTTCATCGTGGACACCCTTTGTTGGCAACCGATTTCCAAACCCTCAACTCCTTAGGTTCTTGATTAATTAGCTTCAATTTCAAGCTCTAATATAGTAGTGAGCCATTTTTACGGCATATTTTTCTGCAATTAAATCATAGCATTTGCATTTAATATAATTGCCGGTTTTTCAATGGTTTACCTTTACCCGCACTGACAAATCTACCTTTGCAGCAGCAATCATAGTAACCCATGAGTCAACAGACAAAATTTGACAGTTCTATCAGTCGAACTCTAACCGTGATGGCAAAAACAGTGAAGCAACTCCATTCAGAAGTGTGCACGTTCAAAGATCGGCACCTTGTGGACGCCGGATACGCCCGTTCTGGCATCTACAACATCTTGGCACTATTAGACAACAATCAAAAAAGACATCGAAAGAAAGTCCGGTTCCGGACGGCCGACGACCCTGAGCGACAAAAAGCTCCAAGGGATGCTGAAGGAAGACCGAGGGAAAAGTGGCTACATCAAAGCACATTCATATGCTTTCTTGCCAGAAAGCCTTCCCGCACAATCCCAACCAATTTCCTACTCCAGATGTCTATGAAGGCAGCATGAGTTAGCAGCATCTTCTAAAGTAGATCAGCTAATCAACACTTCCCTCTCTCCAACCTTTGCTGATCATAGGGACCTGGCCAGGTATCAAGGCAGCAAAAGGCAGCAAAGGCAGAAGAGTTTATGGTCGGCGGAAAATGCCATAGCTTTTCAATTGTTTGGTCTCTGCTGGATTGTATAATCATCTAGTTGAATTATAGCGCAAGGTTATATCATCACCAACGCGATTGCGTGTCCTCGTTATTCGTACCTGAGGACCTGCCTTCGGTCACGCATATTTCGAAATCATCAAAACGTGTTATCGTTGGTGCGCTGTTAACATCATGCGGGTAGCTTTATTCAAGAATATCTCTATCCCTTGTTTGTTAACGTAATCATTTTAACGAGCCACTCAAATCATTCTAACACTAACATCGGCCTAACACATATTTATGTGCAGAACAAAACGCGACAAAGCAGAATTCCAATCACAATCACTCTTCGTTATACCCATCCTCATTTTCACACTCTGGCAATCTACCTTACAGAATTGAGTGCCCAAATAGTATGCCGGTTCGCATGCCTCCTTGGCTATAGCAGCAATCTGATATGTTGCTTTTGCTGAATATGTTCTGCTCCAGAGAATCATACCAGTTCATGACAGAAGAGGTGGTTGCCTATGAGCTCAATCTGATTGAAATTACAACCTTATATTTTTTCACTTTATGCAGTTTTAATCAATCTTTGTTGAGCGTTTATTTATTAGCCATAAGGTACGTTTCGTTACGGACTCAAACGTTCTGCTTCAATAATACGGTCATCCACTAAGCAACAGCAATTTGCCCTACCCACGTAACCTCTTCGCACTGCCTGGTTCAGGAACTAAGCAATTAAGGCTAAATTTCAAAGCGTACGGCATAAGTTCAGCTGCTGCCATCATCATCATCGGTGCTCACTTGAGACACAATTCTTCAAAACTGCGGATGCGTACCGTAGGCGATGACCCACAATGTGTTTAATGCTTCGTCATCATGCTATGTCGATCTGTGGTCTTCTCTATGCGCAATAAAGAAGAGAAAAAAATCCCTGAGCTAATTCTTTTTCTCCATGCTCACCTGGGAAATCATTACATGGATATTAAATTTGGCAATTAGAACTCGTGTTTGCTTCAGATTGATTAATCCGTTAATCAATCACTCATGAAAACGATTAGAAATCACTCGAACGCTTATCACGTTGTGATGGAAAAACACGCTTCCGAAATATCATAACTTCAGCACCGATGTTGAGACGCACCGCGGTTATCAATCAATCAATGTCGTTGTATGCTTAAAGAGGTGCGCGCTTACAGTGTGAAGAAAATAAATATCTGAAGCATCACTAATGGTTTGGAGGAGGTGCTTCTATTGAATGGTTTTTCAGATGAATAGAGATAAACAGAAATATTTCTTCACCCGATATGTATGTCAGAGAACTGTTCCTGAAATAAAATCGGTTTAGAAGAAGCCAAAACTGTGCTCTTTGCTGGAATATGTGGACTAAATGAATGTGATACTCGTGAAAAATATAGTTTCACACCATAACAATTCAAAGTTGCCGCTCCTGCAAGTGATGAATAGCGCTGGTTGACAGAGGCTTTTAGATCCAGTGCTCCGTTAGCTTGCTTCCCAAAACCACCGAATAGCGTATTTTGACCTCATGCGATATGCATTTTTCTACGCAAATTTTGGCATATATCGAGAACCACTCATATAACTGCCTCAGCTGGAATGTAAATGCTCCAGCAGCATGCTTATGAAATTGCTTGCAGACTTTAGCAAACAACTTTGCAGTAGAAGTTTTTTCGATGAGAGTTCACCAGAAAAATTTATGACCGTTGAAAGGCATTTTATTGAGAAATAGCGAAGTACAGTAAACCCCCAGACAAGTGCGGATTCCCTTGATGGTACCCAGGTAACCAATAAGCATTAGTATATGCAGTAAATCAACCCTAAATCTGCAATTCAGATGCTTCAAGCATTATATAAGCATTATATCAGCATCTTAAATGCCATCTGTTGTGAAGTTGCATTTCAAATGCTATTTAAATGCTTGTACCCTGTAATTAGCATTTCAAATGCAAAATAGCACTAATGAAGCATTATCATAGCATTGTAGTAAAGCAGCCGTATATTGGGCCAAAAGTGGCATTTATGTTGCAAACAAGGCGACTTAAGGGGGGGATATACAGTTAGAATGACAAAAAATTTCAATATTTTTTTCCTGCATAAAAAGTTAGTAAATTCCCCGTAGAATACGCTCTTGAAACCCTTTTTTCGAAATTCAAACTCCAAGTGTTTCGTTTCATTGTTTTTCGAAGACGCCTTCTTCGCGCGCAGACGCGTTTGTCTCAAAACAGCATTTTTGGAGTTGTATGCCGGTGATAACTCAAAAACTAATTATTCGATTAAAGATGAAACTTACCAGGATTTGTTTGTTGCCGAATTACCTTCTATATGAATGACAGAAAGAATTGTTGTAATATTTTATTTTTTAATACGGAACAATCAGCGGATTTCATGGCGGAAAATGTAGTTTTTTCAAAAAGTTTCGTCAAAAGTGCAGTGAACTTTTTTTGCACTTTTTTTTCATTCTTCTACTACACTGAAGGCAAAAATAAAAGTGCCCATCTCATCGTTTTTCAATTTCTCTCATTTACTTGGTTCAAATTAAAGTAAACACACTGTATTGTTTTTTATTATCTTATTTTTTATATTCTTTTTTAAGTTTCACTTATGGAATACTGCAAAAAAAAGGAGTTTTACTTAAGAAGAAAAAAAAAACAATTTGTGTTGAAAAAAAAACGAGTGATAAAATAAAGGTGCCCCACTTCATTTAGGCTACAGAAAACATAAATTAAAGTAAAATATAAAAGCATTTCAATAATTGATGTGTCCTCCTTTGGACTTCAGGACTTCCTGCAGGTTCTTCGACATGCTCTCGACCAGGTTCTTTAGGTGCTGTGGATCTAGCTCTTCCCAGGCGCGCTGCAGGGCTTCAAAATAGTTATTTTTATTGGTAACATCAGTTTTGTCAACCCTGGCATCGAGAATCGCCCACCAATTCTCGATGGGATTGAGGTCCGGACTTTGTGGAGGCCATTTCAGCGGTTTGATCCGACAAGACCGGAAGAAAGACTTGGTCTTCTTGGCAGAATGCTTCGGGTCGTTGTCCTGCTGGAATACGAACTTCTCTTCAAGGCCCGGGATTTTCTCGCAGGATGTTGATGTAAGAATCTGCCGTCATTATCCCGTCGATTTTCACAATGCTTCCCACTCCACCCCACGAAAAACACCCCCAGACCATCACATTTCCTCCTCCATGCTTCATCGTGCCTTGGATGTGGCGTTCCAAGGAAAGCAATCTTTTGGAACGAGTCACTGGTAGTTCCTTGACTCGGTCCGTAATCAAGTGGCGTTTCCCTCTGGCTCTGGAAGATGCATGCAGGTTTTCTTTGATGATTCTCAGCATGGATTTCTCCGAAATATTGGCTTCTTTTGCGAGTTTTATTATGGAACGCACCGAGCAATTCTGCACGGACCGATTTGATCACGTTCGGCGTGCGTGCAAAGCGGACCATCATGCAGGGACCTTTTTATGCGGTAAACTGTTGCCAAATGGCACCCTACCACCTTGACAATCTCTTTCGGTTTCTTCAGGGTGAGCTACAAACTGGTGATAACTTTTTTTGCGAACATTTTGACGAATTTGCAACAAAACAAATAGAATGTTTGGATGCAGCACTTGAGAGTAAACATAAACAAATACCTTTTCGACGGAAATTAGTCACTATCTACACGAATTTACCCAATACTCAAGTTTGAACATTTTCGCATTATTTTCTGCCACACCCTGTAGGAAGCTATTTCCTTCAACAAAGTTGTTAAGTTGACCAAGGCCTTTAGGATGGCAAACTTAAAAGTTCAGAATTATCTCACTACGTGGCGGTAGTGTGCATGTAAACTAACTTTATAACCTGAATCCTGAGATTCTTGACATATAGCAAGTTGGCGTCTTCGTAAAAGATGTATGGTAGAGTGAGGCCTTTCGGATGGTGTTTACATTAGTTCCGAACTCGTTTGCTACTTAGTGCTAGTATTCATGGGAACCTGAGAACTTTAGGGCAGCCCTTCAGAAAACTTCCAGGAATTTCTTCAGAGATCTTAAGGGAAGTACTGCAGAGAACTTTGGGGAATTTCTGGAAAGAATTTCAGGGAAATTCTGCAGAGAACTTCAGAAAGTTCTGCAGAGAATTACATGAAAATTCTTCAGAGAACTTCAGGGAAAGTTTTTCAGAGAACTTCAGGTAATTTCTTCAGAGAACTTTAGGGAAGTTTTTCAACAAACTTCTTAGAAGTTCTTCAGAGAACTTCAGAGAACCTCAGAAATTCTTCAAAGAACTTTAGGGAAGCATTTAAGAGAACTGCTGGGAAGTAATCAGAAAACTTAAGTGAAGACCTTCAGGAAATTTCTGCAGAGAACTTCAGGGAAATTTTTCAGAGAACATTCAGGTAAGTGCTGCTAGCAACTTATTCATTTATTTATTTATTTCTATTCATCAACAGGTTATGTTTAAGCCCCAATGATGTTACTTAAAGCTAGAATGATACATTTGTCATGACATAAAACAAACTAAAAATTACACTACCGATGCGAATCAGACAGGTCTTTAAAAAACGGCTAAACTTACGACGAAGCATCTGGCGAGTCACGTTGAAATCAAACAAGGCGGAAACCCTATTAAAGAGTCTTTGTCAACCGCCAATTGCGCCAAACATAAGGTAATTGGTTCGCTGTGGAGGTGACCGCAGCATCGAACTATTCCTCAGTACTTGGGGTTGCACGTTGACGTTGATTTGCTCCAGAAGATCAGGACAGTCGATGCGACCTTGCAAGATGTCTACGATTAACAAAGCCCTGGGTGTATCTCTACGGCCCGACTTCGGGACTCCAGGTTAATCAGTTGGCAACGGCTTTCATAGCTTGGCAAACGATAGGGATCCGTCCACGGTAGTTTACGTAGCGCAAATCTAAAAAACCGTCGTTGAACAGCCTCTATTCTAACGACACCGTGTTGTAAAGACTGTATTCGATGAAATTTGGACACATGCAATTGTTCGTTACTTTTTAGCGTGTGGGTAAAAATTATTGAAATTTTAATTGAATGTATTTCATTGTGTTGTGTCAATTGTGTAATGAGTTTCGTGAAAATCGGTCGAGTGATTTCAATGATGGCTTCGAATGAAAAAATAGTGCGCCAAAAAATTTTGGGCCCTCACTTCGAAAACCCAAACGCTTCTCATCGATGGATCGGAAAACAGCTCGGAATCGCACACTCAACCGTATCTCATGTGATCAAAACGTTCAAGGACCGTAAGACAACCAAGCGGAAAAATGGTAGTGGCAAAAAACGTGGCACATCAAATCCGGAGAAGGCCAGGATGGTATTGAACCAATTTAAGCGTTATCCCAACATTTCGATCAGGGATGTGGCGGAAAAAGCGAAAGTTTCAGTTTATTTTGTGCAGAAAACAATGAAACGTTCTGGATTACATGTGTACAAAGTCCAGAAGGCACCGAACCGGAGCGATAAACAGAACTCGGTGCCCAAAACTCGTGCAAGAAAACTGTACAGGGAGTGGCTCACAAAACCGTTCTGCCAAAACCCAACCTCTAAGTTGGCCGTTCCGGAGAGTGTACGGAAGAAGAAACTGTTGAAATTGATGATGATGATGATGGTCCCGCCCTTACCCCTACAAAGGTTTGAGCTAGACGATTTTATCTCTAAGATAATTAATTAGGTAACAATTCAAACCAGTTATGCAAAAAAATAAACGAACTGATTTCATCTACAGATATAAATTTCTTCAATAGTATCCATTTGCTTCGCAGCGACATAATCGTGAAAAGCTTTGAGGTTAACCACAAAAGTTCGCATGTATTCCCAGCGATCAGGAAATTCTGTTGCAATTCAGATCACAGAATCCAGTCAAAGGACATTATCAAAAGACAAGCCAATATCCGATCCTGCCCGCTACCGAAACAGAGGTTCCAACACTAATGGAACCGCCACCTTAGTTTTGGGCTGACCAAGGATATCCCCACTCAGGGAGATCGAGAAAATTTCCAAACCGAAAAAATCCTCGACCGGCATTAGTCAAACTTTTACTTTCAACCACAAAAGAATTGACGAAGAATTCCCCGACATTCAGCCAGACAACTCGCTACTATTTCATAGTACCATCTAAAGCATCAAAAGCCAATTTTTTTTTACGAATTCAAAAAGAAGTCCATCATATCTGTATACCGCGCGTGAGGCTCAATCAATTGTTGACTACTTTCTTTATTATTTTTTTTTTAAACTAATACAACATTATACAAATTTCCATCATCATCATTGTGACGAACAAAATAGTGAGTATTGTAGTATTGTAAATGTGAAAAAATAAAATTGAAAAAATAAAATAGCCAACTCATTATAATCCGTTTGTAAAGAACTTCGTCAGATACATTCTTCATTATTACAAAAAAAAGCAACATAAATGTACAAGAAATGGTCTACACAAAATAATCCGTTTTATAATAATAAAACATCGTCAGGTGTTGCCAAAAAATTCCTTGTCTGGCAAGCGATCTGCGGATGTGGCAAAATGAGTCAGCCCTTCATCACCTCTGGGACCGTCAACGGACAAATCTACAAGGACGAATGCCCCCAAAAACGACTTCTGCCCTTCTTGAGATCTCACGATGGTCCGACACTGTTTTGGCCGGATTTGGCATCTTGCCACTATGCCCGGCCCGTTTTAGACTGGTACAAAGATAATAATGTAGTTTTTGTACCAAAAGACGTCAACTCTCCAAACACTCCGGAGCTTCGCCCAATTGAAAAATTTTGGGCAATCATGAAGGCAAAGCTCGTTAAAACTCAAAAACTGATAGAAAATGAACTTGAACTAAAGAAAGTGTGGTTAAAAGTAAGTAAGCAAGTCGGTCCTATCATTGCCCGAAATTTGATGAAAGGGGTCAAGGTAAAGGTGCGGGCATTTGGGTTGGGAGAAGAGGTTCAATAAACCAATGATGTCAAAACTTAACCATTTAGTAGGACTTTATTTCCAGCAAGTTTGAAAAGAATCGCGCTCAAGCAAAATTTATGGTGACCTATTTTGTGTGTCCATATTTTATCGAATACAGTCTTTAACTTATTATTTTTTCAAATCAGTAGTATGTGATTTGTGTAATACTTCCGTCATAAATTTAAAAAAATTTAAGATAATTTATTACATATGAGACTGCATTTATCAAAAATGTGTTCGCTGTACATTTATTCCACTATCCGTCAAACATTGAACTCATTTTAATAACTAGAAATTTGTAGGGAGGAATAAATGAAAAGCCGACCATGTCTTTGCCGAGAACGCTGTGTGAAAATTCGATTCATACTTTTTTTTTATGACGGTAAACAATAATTTGGGTAGCTCCGATCTAATGTGAACACCATTCAAAAAGTTCTGACCCCTCCAATATCTTTTTCGAAGATGCCATCTTGCTATATTTAAAAAATTTAGCCACTAGCGTCACGGAGTGAGATGATTCTGAACTTTTGATTCGAGCGTCTGGAATCCTCCTGAAAACAGTAAATTTATACACGATCTAGATCTCAAAATAAAGGTAATACACAAAGTTCACATGTACGCTAGTGTCACGTAGCGAACGAGTTCAGAACTAATGTTAACACCATTCAAAAGGCCTCACTCAACCATACATCTTTGTTCAAGACGCCAACTTGCTATATGTCTTGGATCTCGAAATTCAGGTTATAAAGTAAGTTTTCATGCACACTAGCGCCGCGTACTGAGATAATTCTGAACTTTTGCCAACGTTTGCCATCCTGAAGGCCTTGGTCTACTGAACAACTTTACTGAAGGAAGTAACTTCCTGTATACGAAGGATCACGAGATATTTTCTGATGAAACAACAAAGTTCAACGCCCATATATCATTTGAGACCACTATCTAGCGAATCCGCGCATATCAGGGAGTTTACTGTACTTCGCTGTTTTCTGATAAAATATGCCGCCTTTCAACGGTCATAACTTTTTCTGAAGAACTCGGATCGACACAATTTCTTCTGCAAGTTTGTTTGCTCAAGACTCTGCAAGCCATTTCACAGAAATGCTTCTAGAGCATTTACATTCAAGCTGAGGCAGTTATATGAGTGGTTCTCAAAATATGTCAAAATTTATATTTTTGGAGGCCAATTTGTGAAGAAAAATGCAAATCGCATGAGGTCAAAATGCGATATTCGGTAGTTTTGGGACCCAAGCTCACGGAGACCTGCATGGAGCTCTGGATCTCAAGACTTTTTTTGGATTTTGTCGACCAGTGTAATTCTCGGAAATGATGTGGTATTATTACAACGAACTACCAAGAACGAGAAAACTACTAGGGACAGCCCGATAGAGTTTTACGAAGTGTTGACATAGAACTATTTGAAAGTTGTTTCACATCACGTTTTTTAACTATCTTAATAATCAGAATTTGAAGAAGAAAGAGCGTCATGGGATTGTCCTAAAATTTATGACAAATCAGTTCTCATAATAGTGTTACACTTAACGTGATAATAAATGTGTCAATTAAACTTATATGTTGTCGTAGTGTTGCACATTCACACAGAATATTCAAAAGTGTTCTCACGTTAGAAAAAATAATATTGATGCAGAAAATATATGGGATCTGATTGAACCTCCCATCTCACACTTCAGCCCAAAACCGATTGGTGGTCAATTGTAAAGTCTTTGCGAGAAACACTTGCGAGAGATCGTTTGAACTCAGTAATTTTCATAATTATAAAATAGGCATCTCCTTTTAGTCAATTTTAAGAAGTTTTCAAATAAATAAAGGGCGAACACGAAATTATTGCGACACCGAAAATGTCATGCCAATTTTCTTATAATGTTGAGAATCAAACCAAAATTTTAGGGTAGTTTTATACATATATTTACTTCAAAAATCAAAAGAAAAGTTAATCGATGGAGCCTTGAGTGTAAAATTGAACGCATTTTCGCTTGATGCCATCCATCAAAGTCTTTACAGTGTCATCCAATACCAGTTTCTCAGTTTTTTTTTTTCATTTTCTTAACATGTCCTTCTCGTCTTTGACTGTCTTCTTGCTATTCCGAAGTTCCCGCTTCATCATTGCCCAGTACTGCCCCACCGGGCGCAGCTCCGGACAGTTTGGCGGATTCATGTCCGTTGGAACAAAATGGACAGAATTGGCCTCATACCACTCCAGGACACTTTTAGAATAGTGGCATGATGCCAAATCTGGCCAAAATAGCGGAGCTTCGTCGTGCTGCTGCAAGAACGGCAAAGGCGCTTCTCGAGGCACTCAGATTTGTAGATCTCGCACTTTACTGTGCCCTTTGTCACTGAAGGCTCACTCCTCAGTCCACCAAGTGCAGATGGCATGCCAAATGAGATATTTGGAGGCGAACTTCGACATTTTCTTCTTCTTAAATTTATCGTCCACATAGAACTTGCTCTTGCCGGTGAAAAACTCCAACCCCGGAATTTGCTTAGAATCGGCTTTTATATACGTTTCGTCGTCCATCACACAGCAGCCATATTTTGTCAGCATCTTCTCGTAGAGCTTCCGTGCCCGAGTTTTAGCCGTCGATTGTTGCCACTCATCGCGGTTTGGGAAGTTCTGTACCTTGTATGTATGTAGTCCAGCTCTCTTCTTTGCATTCTGGACGTGGCTCTGCGACATGCCGATCCTTTTAGCCAAATCACGGCTTGAGACGTTGGGATTTGCTTTAATCATCCGCTTCACTTTTCCTTCCGTCTTTTTGTTCTCCGGTCCCGGTTTTCTTCCCGCTCCTTTGCCGTGGTCCAACGTCAACCGCTCCTGGAACCGCTTCAACACTCTGGAGACGGTTGAATGGTGAATGTTCAACATTTTTCCCAACAGCCGGTGCGACAGGTCAGGAAATTCCAGGTGTTTGTAAAGAATTTGTTCTCTCGACTCGACTCGACGGTTCACCTCCATTTTCGTTGAATCTTAAAACACGACTTCGAGTTTGACAGCATGTAAACAATACACATCAATGAAAAAGTGTGCAAAGTTGGTTGATTTTTACCCAATGGTAAAATAGTTATGCCCTGTTGAATGTGTCGCAATAATTTCGTGTTCGCCCTTTATTGAAGGTTTTGAACGGCAATACACGTATCTTTCCCGGGCAAGGATGATCCACACCGATTAAAAGTTGGGCTTGGCTTTAACGCACCTCAACGGCTTGCTGCGCAGCTGACGATCCCTGGTTCCAGTATTTTCGTATGTCCGCTGATTCACTTCCACAGGATTTCCTTGTAGGTTTGTCATTCACTATGTATACTGCTTCAGCACTTTAGCTACCTTTTTTTTTGAGTTCCATTTGACGTTATTTCTGAACGCGATCAACTACTTTGATTTGAAAGTTGCACCAGTTTTTCTGTATAGATGTGTAAACAAGCCACTGTCAAAGTTTTTGATTCCCAACACTAGAGATGTGCTAGAGGTGCGCGAGGGGCGTTCCAATTTTCTTTTAGTCAGTCTTTAGACCACAAGTCGTATTTTGCCTCAAATGGCCTCTATCTAAGTTCAGCGAACAGTTAATGTGCTCAAAAAGAACAATTTTATTGAGTTATTTTTTCTTCTGATTATTGACACATTGAGTATTGAGATTTTTGATAGTATTAGGATCCTACAAACATCAATCATTGTCTTCAGAATCCTTATGAAAAACGTCTCACGCTTTGTAACAATTCCAACAAATTCGTTGAAATAATTGGATGGGGCACTTGGGCTATATTCAATAACGATTCGCTAAGCAATCTCGTTTGATCTACGTATGATGCAATGCACATTATTTTGCATCATGTTCACACGGGACCAACATTATCAACTCTTCCTCTCACTCAGCACTCAGCCTAGACATGAACTTGAATAAAGCGAGTATTCACTAGAGCTTAAACATGAACAACGATTGTACATTGAAGATTGGGTGGCACGCAGCAGAGTGTGTTAAACATCATAAACAACATTTCGCCAGCATCGGGTACGATATGCAAAGCTCTTCGCTGCTGCTTCAACTGGGGTGAAAACGAAAATGCATTTCATTTTTGGCAGTTCGTTGCTATCTCGTTGGTTGCGGTATGCTCATGCGGTTGAAAAATGTTGGCATGCTGCATGCAAGCCTATGCAGTAGACCTGTTCATCTGCGATAAGATTTCAGTGTTTCGCAACCAATGGCCTTTAAGGATGATTTTTCATTTCAACCTTACGTTATTCTCCTTTGAAATGAAAAGTTGTGCACATAATAGTATTTTCCCCCTGTTTTGAAAGTCGATGAGTATTACTTCAAAGGCATTGTAATGGTATCGTTACATTGATCACTTTTTTTCTCCACAATTTCTTATAGTTCTTGTCTATAAAGACTAGATTTTCAAGTTTTTGATGTATATACAGTAAGTACTGAATGTTTTCCCATCGGCATGATTTTTTGTCACGTTAAGGTTTTGGCGTAAACAACTTCTTACCGGGTGTCAAAGAAAAATTTGCAAAATAGTGACCGTCATGAAATTGAAACACGTTGATTGTTAATAACTCAACATTTTCATTGTTACATTTTGTTTTATTCGAGTTTTTTTTCGGATTTATAATCCAATTATTACTGGAAGACTAAGTGTTTATATGAATCAATATATTCAGTGAAGTGTTTTCATGTTTAAGGCTTCAAAATTGATTGCCGAAAATAATCTACATTGCAGAAGCCGACTATTTCCCTAGGACAGACGAGCTTAAAGCTTCCATAGATGTAGATTCTTCAACACATTTGCTCTTCAAGAAGAAATGCAAAGGTTCTCTATTTATGTCAGCAGTTGTAAGTGTCAGTTGGCAAATGTGCGCTTGAAAGAACTTCTGCCTGTTCGCTTGATTGGCGATCCCTGATTCGAGAAGCATGTCGGCATAGACGGATGTTCCGTCTATTATGTCAGCAGAAATACTACAATGGTTAGAGGAAATCATCCTATCGGGTCATCTCTAAAGATAGAAGGTTATTTCGTTTGGTTGGTAGATAAGTGAGAATGCGTAATAAAGACCGGGTGGTATGTTTTCATTTACTGGCTAGGTCTACATTTCACAGGCAATGGGCTAGCATAAAATAGAGGGACGATAGAAGTTATTAGTTTTTCCAGCAGGATGATGTTTGCGCCGTTCACGGTCAGTGGTGTGCTTGCGTCCATCAAGAGCAATAAAATTTAGATTGAAATTCGCGGTGGTTTGTTGGTTGATAGCGTTGTCTGGAAGGCACCACTTAGAGGTGGAAAATTAAATAAGAGTTATTTGTCGGTGGTTTTATAACTTTTTTTTAATGCGATTTTGATTTCAATTAACAGTTGGTAGTTCTATTGTTATACTGGAGATATTGTTGTCGACATTAAAGTGTATATTTAATAACCGTTTGGCTTTTGTATGATTAATTTAGAGTTCAGGATCGACTGCGAAAACATCAGAGTTTGCCTGAATAGAACTACGGGCTCGCTATTCCATCACTAGGTGGCCCTGACTCACAGTGTTAGGCAGCCTTGGGTTTACCGTGCCAATGGTCGAATGATGATGATAGGATAATCCAATCCTAATTTTAAAGACTGTGGAGTACTAGAGCATTTCCTACAGTATAAACTATTTCTGCGCTAACCGAAGCACTGCATTTCCAAATGAATAAAATTTAAGCTTTCTTCTCCAACAGACATACAGGTCTGTATGCCGATGCATCCCTTGCTGGCATCCCTGTTTTTAGTAGCAACACTAATTTTCAAGGCGTCCGGACAGACACCCTCGTTCAGACACCTTTGCATCACCACCCTGAACATTTCGGGATCCAGCAATATAGCCGTCTTGATGACCAGGTTCGTCACCTTTAGCGGCTTTTATATAGCAATGAGTTCGTCATTCGTCACTGCCACCTCATCGCTGGCCCCCGTTATGCCTTTATCAATGCCCTCGTGGCTACGGATGTTCGGCTAGGCCGCCCATCCCTCCATCGCTATGACAGCGTTATGGTCTGGGATACTTGAATGCTGGTCATGGGACAAATCTACGGCGGCGGAGTGCCAGGGACTCTGGTCGTGGTTCGGAAAGAGTCTAACAACGACCACCTACAGCAGCTCTGGTGATTGCTCGGTTGGAGCCGTCGTTCCTCGGGTTTTGTCCTTTGCTTCCCAATAGGCATCACACCACGGATTCGTATTGGCCTTCTGACACAGGCCCTCGAAGCAATCTCGCTTGCTGGCCTTTATCTCCTTCTTTAGCATGGCCTTGGCGGTGGCTAGCGCTCCTCTACGCACGTTTCTATCGGTTTCTGACTGCGCTCTTTGCACCCTCCGTCTTGCGCGGAGGCATGTTCTTCGAAGGTCGGCGATCGACTTCGGTCACCAATACAACAGCGATCTTCTATTCCTCGGTTTGACTTCCCTCGGCATGGTTGCATCGTACGCTGGTGTCAGTGACATAACGAGTCGTTCCCCGCAAGGTTCCTGGGTTTTGCGTAAGATTCGTTACCTCTCAAGCGTCTCTTTAAATGTCTCTACTTCAAAGTGCGGGTGAATGGAGTGGATACTCCTTTTTTCGCACGCTGCCTTGTATTGGGGGGACGATATAATAACGAATCACCAAGTGGTCGCTATGGGTGTAGCCATCATCCACCTTCCACTTGTTTAGCAGACTGCTGAAAGTTACATCGATTTTCGATTCCGCTCCGTTTCTATGGTAAGTACTCTTGGTCCCTACGTTGGCTAGGTCCACATTGAAGAATCTGGCCTCTGGGATTGGCGGCTTTCCCATTCGAGCGCTAAAGCGTTGAAGTTCCTCGTTATTACCAACGGGTTTAGGCTAGTTAGCTCTGTTGTCATACGATCGAGCATATTGGAAAATTGTTCGATCGACCATCTTGGTGGTGCATAGCAGCTGCAGAAGAACACTTCATTTACTTTTACAACCGCGAAGCCTTCGTTTGTGGTAGACACAACCTTCTGAACCGGGTACTTGCCCGTCGTCCATAATGCCGCCATATTGGACCTGTCCGCAACCCAGTTGCCGTTGTTGGCTGGGATCCGGTATGGGTCGGAAATTGTAGCGTTATCCGTTGCCGACTCGCGAACTGTCTGGCACAGCAGTTGCTGGGTGGCGTCAGCCTTATATTGCTTCAGGTTTAATTGGGTTACCTGCTTACGATTGGCTCTTTGGCTATGGTTGGTTTGCCAGGTCTCTATAAGCTGGGCCCTTTAGCTTTGTTGTCTTTTTAAGCTTCCGGATCATCTCGCCAGTGCAGGTACGGCGTATACTCCTCACATCGGTGTCTAGGCTCGCCAGTTAAGCGTCCTCACGCATCGTTTTCAAGATCTTGGAGAACTTCGACGTCTCGGTCTTGACGATGAGGGCCTCACCGCGTAAGTGGTTACGCTTACCTGTCGCTTGGCATTTTCTTTCCTAGTGTTATTCGAAAAAAATCGGGACCTCTCTCTTTGCGGCCAGCTGCCTCTGACCCCGCTACCACGCTACCACGGTTTTGAGTCCGAAAGTGGCGTTAACCACTATCCACTTGGAAGCGACGGGTGCCATTTTACTCGAGAACTGGCTAACCTGCTTAGAGGTCCCAACCCCCATACTAGATCGTGACTATTTCGCTCGCCCTCTCTGTGCCTGCTAGCCGTACCAACTCTTTGGCACTCTACTCGGCTTGGAGCTTGGATTTCAGGTCTTAGCTCTCCTTGCATGCAGCCTGCACTATCATGCGTAGCTTAAAGAGGCTAAGTGCTATTTCCTGCTCGGTCTCACCTGGTTGTACTGAGGGGGACGACACAGGAGCCAACCCAAATGCAACTGTACCACTCGTTTTTGTTTTTTGCAGCCAGTTATCATAATTGGAGTTTAACTGACATCCACCGCAATACGCCATGTGGCGTTCCCTCCGTAGTTCGTCTTGCCGTTGAGGGGAGCTTAAAGTTTCCAAGGTGTACCGTGGGGAGGCGAACTAGACTCACACCTCGCCTTAGTGTCTGGGAACGTAATGTTTTTATGGTTGTCCTCCATAATCTAAAAGTGTCAAAATATGGTCATATCTTACTTTGATAGTAATAACTTTATTCATCGATAATATATAGAAATGCTGTCTTCAGCAATTCAGTTGAAAATTTAAATTGATGCAACCTTACGAAATACTTGATATTTTCAATGTCTAGTATTTTCGAAAATTTTAAGCTTTTTCTGTAGTAGTTACTTGAAAATTTCTGTTTTTACTTATCTACACAGAAAAAGAGGTATTTTTATTGTAATTTAAATATCAGAGCATGTAAAATTTTATATCCTTCCCCACGAAGCAGCTATTTGCATGAAATAGTTGTAATAAAGACGATTTTAAGATGTATCATGAATCATGTAGTTCATTTAAATTTCATAAGATACCTAACGAAAACAAAATATGATCTCTACTCTATGCATAATTAGGTTTAACTTATGTTTTTCCTAGGGTAGTTTGAGAGAGTGTATCCATCCCAGTAGTAGATTTATATATAAAAAAGAATTTCTGTCTGTCTGTTTCTCTGAACCTTATAGACTCGGAGGTTACTGAACCAATCGGTTTGAATATTTGTATGTAAGGAGTTTTTGGGACCGAGAAATGTTCTTATGAAAGTAAGAGACCTCCACATCTCTGTAACGGGGGGCTCCCATACAAATGAAACTCAAATTTCTGCATAACTCGAGAACCAATCAAGCAAATGGAACCAAATTTGGCATGCGGAAGTTTTTGAAAGCAAGAAATGTTTCAATGGTAGTTTGAGACCCCTCCTCATTCAGAAAAGAGGGGCTCTCTTACAAATGAAACACAAGTTTCTGCATAACTCGAGAAGTAACCTAGCAATTGGAAATAAATTTGGCAGGTGGAGATTTTTGTAAAGCAAGAAATGTGTTGTAGATGCCCCAAGCCCCCCTCCTTTTCTGAAAGGTGTGGAAGGGAGGGGCTCCCATCTGCCAAATCTGCCTAACTCGAGAACTAATCAAGAAAATGGAACCAGCAAATGAAAGCTAGAAATGGTTCATTAGTGGTTTAAAACCCCTTTGTCCTCTGAAAGGGGGGGGGGGGGGACTGGGAGGTGGGCTTCCATACAAATGAAACACAAATTTCTGCACAACTCGAGAACTAATCAAGCAAATGGAATCAAATTTGTTATGTTGAAATTTGTGGAGGTTCGAGATCCGTATCCGTCCCACCTCTACAAAGGGAGGCTCCCATGAAAATGAAAAACAAATTTTTGCATAACTCACGAACTAATCAAGCAAATGGAAGAAAATTTCGCATGAGCGAATTTTTTAAGGCAAGAAATGTTAATATGGTTATTCGAGACCCCTCCTCTCTCTGGAAAGGGAGGTTTCCATACAAATGTAACATAAATTTTAACCAAACATGAGAACTATCTCCACTGCTATGAAAATTTATATGCAGGGGTTTTTGAGTCCGGGAAAAGGTCTTATGAAAGTTTGAGATCCATCCCTCTTTTTTCGAAAACTAATCAAGATAATGGAACCAAATTTAGCATGTTGGGTTTTTGAAGACAAAAAAAGGTTTCAATGCTAGTTTGAGCCCCTCCCAGTTTTGAAAGTGGGAGCTCCCATAAAAATGAGGCACAAATTTTGGCATAACTCAAGAACTAATTAAGCAAATGGAAGAAAATTTGGCATGCGGGGGTTTTTGGAGACAAACAATGTTTTATGGCGGTTCGAGATCTCTTCGTTCTCTGAAAGAGAGGCTCCCGTACAAATGACACACACATTTCCGTATAACTCGAGAAACAATCAAGCAACTGGAAATAGATTTGGCATGTGGGGTTTTTTGAAGGCAAAAAAGGTTTCAATGCGAGCTTGAGACCCCTCCCAATTCTGAAAGTGGGGGCTCCCATGCAAACGAAACAAAAATTTCGGCATTACTTAAGAACTAATCAAGCTAATGGAATCAATTTTGGTATAGGGGGGTTTTTGAAGACAAGAAATTTTTGTATGGTAGTTTGAGACCCCTCCCAATTCTGGAGGGGAGGGGGTCCTGAACAAATTAAACACAAAATTTGGCATAACTCGAGAACTAATCAAGCAAATGGAACCAAATTTGGTATGTGGAGGGTTTTGAGACCATTTCATACCTGGAGGGGAGGGGGGGGGGGTTTGACGAGTGAAAGTTTCATTCGAATGTAACACAAATTTCAACGAAACATCAGAATTATCCTGGTAACTAAAACTAAAATGTGTATTTTTCGGGTAAGAAACATGTTCTGATAAAAATTGATCCCCTTCTTAGTCAAAAAAAGTTGAAAAATATTCAGTTCTATTAAATTTTTATTCATGTAGTTGTAAGCGTAACAACGATCGCTCCGGGCTCACCTAGTTTGAAGAAAAGAGCAGTCTTTATTGTGCTTTCATTGATCGAGCATCACTTACCACAGTGAATTCATGATCTTAAAATAACCTGGCTCCTTAACACACATATATTCCTTACCATTGGCAACTGTGACGACGCACCCAATGGTTGTCAAACTGAACATCCACCCCGTCCCAGAAGACCGCAAGGACGTGGTTCGCGCTGGCACTAAACAATGAAATACTATAAAGAACTTGAACATTGAAGATGGAACTAACCACAAGCTCTATCTACGTGGCTCTGTGTGTTAGGGTGTTACAATATACAATGTATACAATGAATGTACAATTTGGCGAAGCAAACCAATGTAATTCCCACTGACAAAATTATTATATTTTTGTTTATTTCGCTGATGATAAATATTGTTACTGTTTTCTACGCACATCTAATTTTTTTTTCATCGTTTTCTCTTTCCAGAATTACGCTCGAACTGAACAAAGCTGCTAACAAACATTGTACAGCAAATGCCGCTAAGATTTCTAACCCTAGAAGTCAACCAAACAAAGCAACTTCCATTCGAATGCCATCGCTCAACCTGTTAAAGAGAGCAACATCTAGTTAATAAACGGTGACCCATTGATTGCAATTCTCATGCTGCAAACTTCTTATCTCAAAACCATAAATAAATAGAAACATCGACTGACAGCGTATTAATCTACTATCCTTCCTACAGCACCGAACCCAACCACTGCTTCTCGTAGGGAAGATTCACAGTTTTTCATCGGAATCAAATCCCTTCTAAAAAGTACTACTTGTCTAATCATGGAAAAGAGGAGGCGGCAAAGCAGAAGAATGGTCCAATTTCGGTTTAGCCATTTGGCATATGGCTTCTTCCTGATCACAGCTGCCTCTATTAGCTCGTCAATATGCGATGAAAATTCCTCAGAAAATGTCAGCATAAACACTACTGCAACAGCTACCTCGTCCACCACACCAGCAGGAGCCACGACGGGTGCCAATCGAACCGGAAGCTCGGAAACGACGAAGGACACTGCCCTGTTGGAAGAATTCGAAACCGTTCTCGTAAACTACGTAAACGATGCAATCGATCGAAATTACAACGAAATTCTAGCTGGAATTTCACCCAGCTTCGCGAGCAACATATCCGCAGCGGCACGGAAGGCCGATGACAGCATTCTCAGTCAGCCGGGGCTGTCCGAGTTCGATAGGAAAATTGTTCGGGGACTTGCTCGATACATCGACCATCGAATATTCAGCAAGGAGAAAATGAGTCGAGCAATCGAGAGTGGGCGATTGTTTTTCTTCAAAGGTAGGTTGGAAGATTGAGAGAAAATATTTTGGCTTACCCAATCTGGTGATGCAATTAATCGCATTAGTTATGTCTGCTTTGATATTGATATTTCATAAGGTATATTTTGGAGGTTGGAGCAAGTTTATTCGATTTATTTGATGCCTGCTGTAAACACGAGTAACAGGAAAACAGCTTAGCAGGCCGCGGAACGCAAAAACTACCCTTGTTACCCTTGTTTACAGGAGGCATTAAATAAATCGAGTTTGCACAGCCTGCTTACTGCGAGGCTACTTAGAATTCCATCCTCATCCTCTTCGTATTCAACATCCTTATTAGTTTAGGGTCTGATGTAACTTTATAGACCAACAATGTTAATATAACAACGCATCCAGGCTAATTCTAAAACAATTTCCTATCTAAGGTGCAACAGGATTCTGAGTTTAACGATGTATCTTCATTGTAAGAGCATCAAACTTTTACAACCGTAATCAATTTCGAATCACTATCGCAAATCCCTCTCCGGATGGCCGGTGCTCCCTTGCACGCCAGTCGTTCAGCGCTAATTCTATCGGCCGGCATTTCCGTGGGATTTCATTTTCATCCTCGCAGAGCTTGCAATGTTAGCTTTTTCCCACTTAACCAACCTCCGTTTCCATTTATTTTCCTTTTCAATGTTTTTGTAGGACTGAAGAAAATCGTCTGGCCGCTGCTGTTCGGTCTGCAGATTGTGAAAACTGTCCTCCTTGTGTTGTTCCTGCCTAGCATCATTGGATCGTTTGGTAAAATCCTCGGCAAAGGTAATGAATACGAAAGCGCAGAGAAAGCTTTAACTGCGCGCTATTATAGGGGTCGTGAGAGTCTAATTTGTCCTCGGGGAGCGACAAAAACGAGACAGCGTGTTAATTTGAGTTGGTTTATGACTTTATCTATTTTTAAGGCCTATCGTCGGTATCTGTCTTGTCTAATCAGCCCACAGCGGTAGAGGATTTGGACTTTAAGGATAATTCCTACAATTCGGATCAAGACTTTCACATGAACATGGAGAACAATGCATATTTGCCACCGTTAGGTAAGTTGGTACGGATCGTAAAAATGTCCTCCATTAAAACCATGCCACATTTTCAGATGCTCAACCAGCTGGGACGAGCTATAACCTGATGTACGATGCCAACAATGCCAATGCAGCCCTATCCAGGCTGGGCTTCGGAGGAGGACGCGTAACTTATGTCAACGGTAACGGTAACGACTACAACCGGCAGCAGAAGCGGAATGATTTCAAAATTTTCCACGACATCCCGAGCAGTAGTTTGCTGCTGACGAACTATGATCCGTTCTACAGTCCGCTGTTGTCCCGGTTGGACGCCGTGTTTGCCCAGATGGGCCTGTCCAGCAAGGAGGAAACGTGTCGGGAGAAGCTCATCTGTCTGATGTATGCCAACCCGGCAAAGTACGCGCCGTACAGCAATCTAATATCGGCGCAGCTGAGCAGGTAAGCTTGTTTGGTTTAGTACTTTACTAGACGAGACAATTTGTCACTCAGGATGTAGATGTGTTTTGATAAACGGTTCAGGGGAACGTAGCGGTGAATGCTTGTTGAGTAAAATGAAGTGGTCTCGTGTTCTCGTGTTTAACACATTAGAGCATTCATATAGCGCATCGTAAGCATATGCACTGTCGTGAAATACCAGTCGTTTGCTTTTAATATCCTTTTGTTTTTAAAGTTGCAAGGACTATTTGGTCATATGATCTTGAAAATGCAAGATTATATGGTAACTGAATTCTATCAGAAAATAAATCAGCTCTGTTATTATTTTATACTAGCTGAATCCGGTGCACAGTGATCGGAAAGCCTTTTTTCACGGCGAAATTAATAACTCCTAAGGGTTACGTTTCCGAATCATGGTGTCTTCTACAAAGTCGTATCTGAACAAGTTGTACATCTTGTGGTGATAATTTCGTAGATCATTCACGACTGAAGCGTCTGGCGCTTGTGCACTGCTTTAGTTCGGTACTATTTTGCTGATATAGATTAGGGTGTCCCTAAAAAATCAGTTTTCTCATTTTAACTTTTTAGTTTCAATTCTTAGGAAAAAATAATCTTCAGTCCAAGTGTAGAAAAAAACAAGATACATGTTTTTCCTGAACTAAATGTATAAGTATATTTTATTGTGCAAAAGTTAAGGATAATTTTAACGAAAAAAAAAGTCCGATTTTAAGCAGTCCCCGCTCGTGTTTCCTCAGGAGTATCCGGGCTCATTTATATAGCATTATGTTCCTTGATACCCGTTTAAACAAGAGTGTGATGATTTTCTGGCCAATTCTTGCCTTAACAATCATAAGGGCGAAACGAAAAAACCTATGTTTTTAGTTAAAATTACTCGTAACTTCTGAATCACAAGCAGTGTTAAAAAACTTTGTTGAGTAAAAATATGCGCTATTACGTTTTCTATATTTTGTTTGAAAATTACTTAAGCCTAAAATGAGAAACAAAAACGTTATAATAAAAAAAAACTCGATTTGTAGAGACACCCTGATATAAAGCAGAAAAATAGCTCCATCATGGTCGAATGAAGAGATAGAAAAATGATGTTCGAAGCAAAGATGCTTGAAACTATATTCCCTACAAACTTGCTTTTTACATCACCCTTCTATTGTGTTTCGTTCAAAAGTTAGCAACAGCGCTGCCCTAGCGGTAAAGCTTGTTCAGATACAGCTTTGTAGAAGACTCCATGTTTCGGAAACGTAACCCTTAGGAGTTAATAATTTCGCCGTGAAAAAAAAAGCTTTTCCGATCACTGTGCGGTGCGAGCGCTGCTATGATTGTAATTAAATTAATGAAAATTCACGTTATGGCTGTTTTTTTGAATTTTCATTGACTAAGAAGGGGTTTGTTTTTTTTATCAAAACATGCATCTTACTCGAGAAATACACATTTTGTGTTTTAGTTACCTGGATAATTATCATGTTTGGTTGAAATTTGTGTTTCATTTGTACCCCCCTTTTTAAGATGAGGAAAGGGTCTCAAACCAAACCAAATATTACCTTAAAAACCCCCACAGGCCAAATTTGATTTTGAAATTTGTATTTCATTTGTATTAGAGTCGCCACCCCCCTTAAAGCGGAAAAGGGGTCTTGGACTACAATAGAAACATTTTTTTGCCTCCAAAAACCTCAACAGACCCAATTTGGTTCTATTTGCTTGATATGTTCTTGAGTTATGCAAAAATTTGTGCTATATTTGTATGGAAGCCCCTTATTTTAGAAAGGAAAGAGGTCTTGAGATACCTTTGCAACATATCTTGCCATTGAAAACCCCCACTTGCCAATCCATTTGCTTGATTGGTTCTTGAGTTAAGCAGAAATTGGTGTTGCATTTGTATGGGAGCCCCCTTTTTCAAAATGCGAAGGGGTGACAAGCCACCTTAGAACAATTTTTCATCTTCAAAAACTCTCACATGCATAATTTTGTATTCTTTGCTTTATTTTTTCTCGAATTATGCAGAAATGTTTGTTTCATTTATATAGGACCCCGTTCCCCTCTTTCAGAATAGAGAGGGATCTCTCACTATCATATGATCCTTTTTTGGCTCCAAGAATCCCTCCAATTTGGCTCCAGACAGACAGACAGACAGACAGACAGACAGACAGACAGACAGACAGACAGACAGACAGACAGACAGACAGACAGACAGACAGACAGACAGACAGACAGACAGACAGACAGACAGACAGACAGACAGACAGACAGACAGACAGACAGACAGACAGACAGACAGACAGACAGACAGACAGACAGACAGACAGACAGACAGACAGACAGACAGACAGACAGAACAGACAGACAGACAGACAGACAGACAGACAGACAGACAGGACAGACGGAGACAGACAGACAGACAGACAGACAGACAGACAGACAGACAGACAGACAGACAGACAGACAGACAGACAGACAGACAGACAGACAGACAGACAGACAGACAGACAGACAGACAGACAGACAGACAGACAGACAGACAGACAGACAGACAGACAGACAGACAGACAGACAGACAGAAATTCATTTTTATGTATATAGTTAGATGTTACTTGTATTGTTCGTAAAGCTCGATCCACCTCATTTCTGGACGCAGAAAATGAGCTCCATTTCGGGATTGTTTCGAAGAAATACAATAGTAGAACTGTCAAAAAATTACAAGGTACAGCCCCATTGGGTTGTTTTGAATGACAAATGTAAGATTGTACAATGAAATATTTGTTGAATTATCGTTTTCAGACCTTACATTTTCCAAGCATTATTATTCAGGCAATTTCGTGTGTTCTGATTAAATTTGTGCTCAATAACTAAGGAATAAACGGAAACAGTAGGATGTTTTTTCATTAAGGTTAGCTGGACGACCTCAAACTGTTCTGAAGCTCAGAACTTTAGATCTATAGTTGTAACAGTAGCTTTATCCGTTTTACGATATTTATGTTCAAACATATTCAATGAAGACAACAGCTAGAATATCCCAAGATAGTCGCATTATGTCTGTTGACCTTCTACACTTTAACAATGAATATTGTTAAATACTTATTGTTCCATTGCAGACTCCTAAAACCCACTGTGACAACTGTAGATCCTATGTTCTGAACTCAAAGGCAGCTTGGATGACCCCGATCATTGCAGTTCATCTCGTAATGTTTGTTTACATTCTAAAATGTTCACTGAATATGGTTGAATACGCAGCGCTACTTTGTATAGCCGAGAAAGCTATAGTTAGTACTGTAGATCTTAAGTTTTGAGCTCAAGTGCATTTTGGATAACCTAGAACATCCCAGAGAGACAAGTATTTATCGTTTATCACCAAAAATTTAATAATACGTACGCATATGTACCATATTCTACAACTACGCTTTATTCTATTAAATAGGCGTTTTCTTCATTCGCGATGTTCTAGGTCGGCAATTAGGCCATAAAATCTTTTGTTTTTTTTTTTCAACATCATACCAGATAGAAGAATTATTGTACAACAATTTTGCCTAAAACAGTGGATAGTTTTATTCAGTCTGCGTTTTTTAATAGCCATTTTTTTGGAGTCATACACTGAATTTTTCTAATTTCCCTGATTGATTTGGTGCAAATTATACTACACTGTTTTTTTTGATATCTTATTTTTTATATTATGTTCAAGTTTAATAATAATAAAAAAAGAGTTTGATTTGAAAAAAAACAATTCGTGTTGAAAAAAATGTGCCTACTGCATTCCTGGCTAAACGGAAAGATAAGTTTAAGTAAAAGAAAAACATTTTAATAATTTATGTTTCCGTCTTTGGACTTCAGAACCACCTGCAGGCGCTTCAGCATGCTATCCACCAGGTTTCTTAGGTGCTGTAGATCAAGCTCTTTCCAGACGCGCTTCAGGGTTTCAAAATAGTTGAATTTATTGGTAACACCAGTTTTGTCAACCCTGGCATCTACAATCGCTCACAAATTCTCGATAGGGTTGAGGTCCGGGCTTTGTGGAGGCCATTCTACGTTTGATTCGATAAGACTGGATCAAAGACTTGGTCTTCTTGGCAGCATGCTTCGGTACGTTGTCCTGCTGAAATACGAACTTCTCTTCAAGACCCAGGTTTCGTTGATACCTCCAGATTTTCTCTCAGGATGTTGAAGTAGGAATCTTCCTTCATTATTTCGTCGATTTTCACGAGGCTATCCACTCTACTCCATGAAAACACCCGCAGACCATCACATTTCCTCCTCTATGCTTCACCGTGTCTTGCATGTGGCGCTCCTGAAGCTCCTCACCCGAACTGCACCACACACGAAACTGCCGATTAAAAAGCACGAATTTTGATTCGTTCTTCCAGAGAACCGCTTTCAGAGCTCTACGGGCTTATCAGTATGCTCAACAGCAAACCTGAGCCATTTGGCTTTGTTTGCCTTGCTGATAAATGGGCCCTTCCAGGCAATCCTGTTAAACTGATAGCTGAAGGGTTTCCTGGATCTCACGGACAGTTATTTTTAGGTTGTTTTTGACTTCGCGCATGATCTTGGTCGTTCGTGTATCCGTTTTGCGCTTCATGCCACCACTGATCCGAGCGTTTTTAATTTTCCCAACCGCTGCCTTGCTAATACTGTACTTCTTAGCGACAGCCCAGTGAGATTCACGATTTTGCCTATCAGTTCTGCACAGTATCCTCAGTCACCTTTCTGGAAACATTTTCCCACTTCTTAGAAAATCTTTCTCATTATTTGCCTCTCCTTCCGATTTCCCAAGGTTTCGCTACACAATGGCCCAATATCTTTCAATTGTTTGAAGGATTACAGTCTTTTTGTACAATTCTGACGTTGTTTCCTGAATACCACTCCCGAACCGCTTTACCATAATGGTAAGACGCCAAATCATGCCAAAATAACACAGAACATGTGAGCTATGGATGAATGGTAGTAGCACTGGTCTTGGCAACAGTTGGCTGTCGTTTGTCATGGTTTGGGAAATTTTGAACCTTGTATGCATGTAATCCAGCTCTTGTCATGGCCTACTTGACGTAACTTTGCAAATCGCTGACTTTTTGGCAACATTACGTATTGAAATGTTAGGAATTTCAGGTGGAATTACCCTTAACCATTTGGCGCTTGCAATCGGAATTTGAGTACATACTTAACTGAATGCCCTGTTTGGTGTACAGAACAAACATTTTGTAATGACCGATCGTTGGAAGTTTATATCCAAAGTTGGATAAATGATGCTCCGTTCTCTTGTGCTGGTTGGGACTTAAGCTTTAACTATAGTGTGTCATACTAGATCAAAATAATGGTCGCAGTGATAATACACCCAGCAAAAAATAAAATCGTAGCCCTATGTGGCTTATGATTACAATGCCATTACTCGCTCTTTGAAAAAACTACAAGGTACAGTCCCATTAAGTTGTTTGGAATGATGACATAGGACTACAAAACTAAATGTAAACCATTCAGTTTGCTATATTATTTGAATTAAACCTTTCAGGCCTAAAGTTTTCCAAGTGTTATTATACAAGCAATTTGGTGTGTTCTGATTAAATTTGTGCTTAATAACATAGAAATTAATGGAATTAATTAGGATATTTTTTTTTTTGAGTTGTGCTAGGTCGTCCTAACTGTCCTGAAGTTTAGAACTTAACTTCTACAGTTGTCACAGTAGCTTTATCCGCAGTATAATGTTATGATATATATTCAACATATTCAATGAATGCCCAGGAAGACCAACAGACATTATGAGATAATCCTGGGATATTCATGCCTAACAAACTAACTTAACTGTGTATAGCACATAAAGCTTCTGTTACAACTGTAGACCTTAAGTTTTGAATTACTTAAACATAACAAGATTATCCTATGATGTCTGTGGACGTTTCATAATATATATTGTATATGTTTGAATAGTTATCGTAGTTTTGTATAGCCCAAGAAGTTACGTTTACTACTGTTTATTTTATGATCAGAACTCAAGTCAGTGTTTATGAACTTCCACATCCCAAGATAATCTGATAATACCTGGTGACCTTACAGAAGATTCACTGAATGTGTTTGAATGCATATCGTCACCTTTCATAGGGCATAAAGCTAATGTTACGACTGTAGACCCTTATTTCTGAACTCAACGGCAGTTTTGGTGACCTAGAACATCCCAAAATATCTCATTCGATTTTCTTTAAAAATATTCTCTTAAATTGGTCGAAAACATTTTGTTATTTTGTTTTGTCCAGCAACCCTAGTAGCACACTTGTTGCCAATCGGTTGAGATTACATAAATTTAACTTGCTAAGTCATATTCAAGTTACTACAACTAATTATGACCGTAGTGTGCTACCTGGGAAGCTATAGTTACAGCTGTAGATTTTCTGTTTTGAATTCCAGGACAGTTTGGATAACCTAGAAGTTTATTTCATGACGTTTGTTGGTCTTCCAAGATATTCAATAAATTTGTTTCGATACACAGCGTCGTTATATAACTGTAGGTTCTATGTTCTGATCTTAAGAATAATTTGGATGACCCGGAACATGCCATATTACTTTATCAGAGGATCAGAAATTTTAAGATATTGGCTGTTGACCTTCCAAAAGATTCATTGAATATGTTTAAATACATATAGCCACCTTATATGCTTCAAAAAGCTACTGTAACAACTGTAGATCTTATTTTCTGAACGCAACGACAGATTGGGAGATCCCAATCACCCCAGTTTCTCTCGTAATGTGTGTTTACGTTCTAAAATATTCTCTGAATAAGGTTTAACACGTATCGTTACTTTGTTGAGCCCAATAAGCTTTGTTGTTACTGTAGATTTTAAGTTATGATTCTGAGAGTTTTGATGATCTAGAACATCACAAAATTATTAAAAAAATATGACTGTTGACCTTTCAAGAGGCTCATTCAATATGTTTGAAACCATATCATAATCTCTATCGCCCTAAAAGCTACTATAACAACTGTAGATATGAAGTTCTGAGCTCAAGTGCTCTTTGGATAACCTAGAACATCCCTGAAAGATACAAAAATGTCTAACGTTTATCACAAAAAAATCAATAATAAGTATGCATATGAACAATATTCTAAAACAACGCATTATACTTTTAACTAGGCATTTATTTTTTCTTCCTGAACTTCTTCACATTCAGGATGATCCGGGTCGTCAATTAGTCCTTAAACTCATTTATTTATACATCCCAGACAGAAAAATTGCTGTTAAATTAATTTCCTGAAGATAGTGTACACTTTTATTAGGGCTGTGGTTTTTATACAGTCATTTTCCTTCTGGGGTCATATATGACCCCTTAGGACTGAATATACTTTTTAAGACAAGGCTTAACATTTATATATTTTTTAATAGTATGTGGCTGGAATCAACATTTTGTTCTGTTAAATATTTTGTAGAAATATTTCCGATCGATTGGTGCCATCATTTTGAAAATCGTTTGGAACATAACTGAGATATTAACGCTTAAAATCTGACTACATTTCGTGACGGTCGCAATGCGATTTTGTTTTTGAATTGTACCCCAGTATAAAAAACAAAGACGCAGTCTGACTTCAAAAGATCAAAGAACAGGCATCTTGTACTTCACAGTAGTTCAATTATTGCAAAATAATTAACATGAAAAGAAGAGTTTGCCATTCTATACACAAATAGTTTGAGACAGGGTGCTGGCATATTCTCTCTAATAATTTGTTTTGCACCAGTTGATGAGTTAATGCGGGAGTTAATAATTATTGTGAAACTTTCACTTGCGTAGAGTATTATTAAAATCCACTTGATTGCACTTCATTTAATCTAACGTAACTTTACATATCAAAAGCGTATTGAGTAATCAATGATGAATTAAAATAAGTGATATTTTTATCATGCTGTTGCTTGGAAACGAACTGCAGTAAAAATACACAAACAGCGCCTACCGGTATGCAAACAACAAAACTTAGAGTTGATTGGAAACATCGTTATGGAGGACGCATTGTACCCCATGTAGTGGGCTATTTTACCAGCAAGTTACGAAAACCGCTTGTAAGAGAACTTTTTGTTTCTGCAAAATCATTTTTTCGGTAAAAAACTAATATTTTCTAAAGAACATTTGGGAGGCTTATTGAGCTAATGAGCTTAATTTAATCAAGTGAATATATGTGATCAATTAGAAGGTTTTCTTTTAATTAGTTCGATTATTTGTAAGGCGGTTACATTTTGCGGAGCCGATAGTCAATGTTTTTATTTACAATGCATTGATTTTTGTTGTAAGTAAATAGGAGCCAATTATTCGTGGCTGGCTTTCGAAAGGAATAGGCAGGTAATGTTATTTAATTTAATAAATTCTGCTCATGGCTGCGGCTGCCATCAAATTCTTGGTTCCTATAGCCCCTCTCAGGACTAAGGTTGATGGTTGATAGCAATAGCAAGCTGGGCCTACAAGGGAAACAATGTCAGGGAATTGGTGAGTGAAGGGGTGGAAGGGTGATGAAATTACACTCTCAGAGCAGACAAACAATGGAATTCGTAAATTGCTTACATGTAGGGAAGATAACGCATTCCCAAAACGTCTCACCACGCGGAAGGCTTGTTTTAATTAGAATATACAATCGATCAGTTCCTTGGGGAGTGCATATTACCACCAGTTAACCTAATATCCAGCGACGTCTATCACAGCACTTCTCATGCATAAATTTTGCCTTAAACATTATTCCTTTTCTTTCGTCTTTCGTACCACAGGGAACTGAACGAACTGCGCAAACCCACCAACGACAATCCGGACATTCTGCGATTCTTCAAGTACATGCGAGCGGCCAAGGATGGCCAGGACGGCGTCAACTGCGAGCGGGTGCACAAAGACTGTGGCAACTATCAGGATCTTTCAAATCCGGCCATGGTGACAACTTTCAACGAAATCAACAAACTGGTTCAGGCACGCAAGCTATAGGGTGGCCGGCATTAGCCTCGCATAAAAGTGAACGCAAAGGGATTTCAGGAACAAACGAACAAACAAGCAAAGTGACGAAAAGATCATCATGGAAAAGGCCAAACTGGTGATTCAAGCTCTCCACTGGACTGGAAACCCTACCGAAGGACGCAGTGAGAAGAGAGGCAGCAGGAATCACAGCTGGAAGGGATGATGGATTTTTAAATGGAATCCTGTCTAGGAGCGAAATTGGATATACTTCCATGTTGAAAAACTTTTATCCTTCCAGCTTTCACAGTTTGTTAGTTTGTGCGCTAGTAGAGAATGTAGAAAAACACGAAAAAAGAGCGGAATGCCGCTTTAGGAACAAGAAACTATAGCACTAAGAGATTGGTGACTACCAACTGGAGTTAAATTAAGAAGGAAGAAATGTGCCTGTAATTATTTATTTTGTAACTTCCCCCACTTTCAACTATCTTATTTATTTATTTATTTATTTATCTATTTATTGATTTATTTATTTATTTATTTGAATTCTTGTCACTGAGCGGAACATATTTTCCGCTCAAGGAAGGATTTTTCGTTAGAAAAAATCTTCACATCTATGTAGGTTTACTCTTGATCCCTCCATGTTAGATAATTGTTGATTAGTAGGATAGCATAAGTGTAATGGTATGAGAATAATTTTTAATACGAATCTATCGAAACGGAGAAGATGACTGGTTCTATGGGAAATTGTCATCAACGAACACCATTCATCTTCTGCCGCAACAATCATGTACACTCTCAATTTACCTTCCAATTGAGTTCGGAACATGAATACGGATTTCACTGAGCCAACAAAGGACATCATGTGAATGATAGATAGCAAGTAGCATTCGGAACTGTATGGAATATTAATATTATGCCCAGCAGAATGCAGAATGAAATACATGCCGATTCTCTACAACGTTTGAATGATGGTAGCCGCGTGTCGGTAGGTCGGCCGGTCGGTCGTCGTCTATGTGAAGTATACATAGCATTAGAGATGTAATAGAGTAGGGACGAACCGTATTTTGATGAAGAAAATAAAAAATAAAAATGCCTTGTAAAATAAAACCCCTTGCTGGAATGGGGAGGTTTCTGCTCCACTGCTTCTAAGAAACCGCTAGAAGAGGACAGAGTAAGGATAGAAAACAATAACAAGAGAATGGGATGTGTTTGATATCCCGTAGCAGGAAAACAAACAGCCAGTTTGCCAGCAGCGTGGCATGTGTACGAAAATAATAAACGGTTCAAGCGTGGCCAGTTGTTTGTTTTAAGTGAATTCCATGCTGAAACTGGCAAAGAAGCGATGTGTGTCTTCGGGTCACATCACTTACTTGCCTTTTCATAACCTTAACCATAATCTGCTTTCACCCGACATGACATGGAAGGCGTCTTTCTCCGGAGAGGATCATATTTTTCACTGTGTTCCGTTGTTCAAACTTGCTCGAGGGAGGAAAAGTCTGCTGAAAATCCAAGCACACGAAGTGAGAATAATGCGACAGATTTTCTATCTGTGAGAGTTATGCGTAGGATTACTATGTATTCAAATTTGGCCATGTTCAGGTTGAGGAATTTTCCACAGAGCTTCGAAAAACAACTGTTGGCGACGAATTCGAGTGAATGATGATACAAAGTGGTTTTGCACGGGAGCAAATTTATGCGTATTACTTGAGCGATTACTTACAATTTGCAGCAGGCGAAATGTCCTTCAAAGCTTTCCACAGGAACGGGATTTTATAAATTGTTTCCATTTGCGAATCGCACAGTCAAAAGTGGCAAGTAGAAGTTGATTTGGAATTGTCATATAGCCTGAGACAATTAGGAAAGAAAATTGGTAATAATTGGAAATATTTGATGAAAGATGGAAGTGAATGCAGTTTACTTTTCGTGGAAAGAATTCAATGAAATAGCAAAGTAGGCAGACCTTACCTACAATTTTGCAGTTTACAGCAAAAAAAAAAACGATGTTTGATCTATTTACTGGCTAATAGCAGTACATGCTTTATTCATTGACCTTCCTAAAGCATTCGAGGCATGTGAACTAGGATTTGATCAATAAACAAATTTTAATATACAGGGTGTCTCACAATTGGTATCACTAAAACAAAATGGGATCACAGCAAAACAAATCAACCAAATCATAGCATTTATTTTTCATTTGAAAGATACATGTTATTGAAATAAACCATATTAATTCAATTCAAATCTGTCGCCCATTTCCTTGATAACTTTGCGCAAACGCTTTGTAAACCCATCGCAGCCGGCACGCGCGATTTCCTGAGGAATTTGGTCCCAAATAGCAATCAAATGTTTCTTGAATCGATCTAAAGTAAGCCCTTTCGTAGGGCTTATATGTTGAAACATATAACCTCAAACAAAGTAGTCAAGTGGGTTGAGA
This sequence comes from Aedes japonicus, assembly GCA_034211315.2. NCBI lineage: Eukaryota > Metazoa > Arthropoda > Insecta > Diptera > Culicidae > Aedes > Aedes japonicus. The sequence goes on from JASCZW010005670.1 coordinate 171,792, forward strand.
ATCGGTGAAGATGCAGCCATTCTTTGCTTGTGATGAAATCGGGCACATTTTTCGCGCACCACGCTTGGTCGTGCCTTCTTTACCATGTTAGCTTGAGCTGAGTCCTGTTGGAAGCAGTATGATGTATTTCCATACAGCGTTGAAGCATGAGGAAGCAGATGGTTCTTCAAAAGCTGCTCGATGAAATATTCAGTGTTGATTGTTACGTTAGATTCTTTGAAAAGAAGAGGAAGTTTTTTTTTTGCGTGAAACGGCGCCCCATACCATGGTTTTTAATACATTCTACAGCTAGTTTGTCTCTTGGAATATTGGCAAGACTTTCACCATACACACGATCTTTTTTTTTTATTATGACTGTCCTGAAGGAGGAAGAGCTTTTCATCCGAAAATAAAATCTCGCAGTCACCGTGCCGAACCAAAAGATTTCTGCTTCTTTGGAGCCTGACTTGTTTTTGACGCTCCGTTAACTCGTGAATCTGTTGTTTTTTGTACGGCTTGAATATGGACATCTCCAGTATCCTTGAACCGTTTCAAGGTACGAAAAACAAAACGCTTACTCACTCCGAACTGCTTAATGCTTTTGAATATCTGACACGGTCTAAGCTTTTGCAAATGTGATTTTGAAACTTGCTCCCGCGTGGCTTCCATGGTAGCTGAACAAACGGAATCGTTTATTCATCTTCAGCAAAAAGCTTTCACGAGAATACACTTAAAATGGGTATAATCAATTCCGCTGTTAAAATTACCCAGCTGAAATAAACCAGGACTGAAAAAAGGTGACACCTAATATGAGGCACACTGTATATATCTGTATTTGATTTGACCAGAAGAGTCACGTCACTACAGGTGACTCTTCTCACTTCACCAAGTGACAAATGTCACTTCGACACTCAGAATAACCCTCAAAGAGTGAGGAAAAATTATCCGTCATTTATGGTATTGTCATAACTTCATGGTGTTTTTTCATGAAATATCGATATACATATAAGAAAAATGTAGGGGCTAATATTGACATCAATGACTCAAAATGTCGTGTTCTGTTTGTAACAAACATTTCAACCGAGGGAAATTGTCGACGATGGACGTCAGTTCTTGAGCAGATTTTTCGTTCCAGGATTTTGTCAAACTTCTTTTAAGATGATTTACCGATATATGCGTGTGGCTTAATTTAGGCTCTGGAATCGAGAATAGGCTAGAAGGAGTAGTCCATGGGATTTAAAACATGACAGTTTGAAGGCCATTCATCTTTCGTTAAATATCTCAGGAAAAGTCTGCTAGAGAGCTGCAAAGTCTTTTTCGCTCCATGCGACGATAGCCAAATTTGTTGAAGCGCACATTGCTTTGCATCTAAATGTACATGAGATCAAGGAGCAATAGTGTTCGCCAAAAGCTTTTGGGAGACTAATTGGTTGATTTTGATGCAACTTTCGAATATTAACCCTTTATAAGGCAGTGGCAACCTTGTGGCATTTTGGTAAATATTTAAATTTGATGGACAATTTCAGATCTTCTGGATCGGGTTCTGCAGCTTTATTCATATCTTAACTTGTAAAATCGCTTTTTTATTTGATGCAACATTCACGGAATTTTGTCACTCATGTTTTACGGCTCCACGGGCAGTGGTAACTATATTGTCACCAACGATTTCAACATTTTCCTTATTAAAAACAAAATGCTTTCATATTTTTTTTTCTGTTCCTAATATATATTGTTATTATTGGGAACACTTCTACATATGTTAAAACCCTACAAAAGTGAATTAACAATTTGTCTTCATTTTGCGTATAAGCAAAGTGCAATATTGGAACTGCGCACAGTGGGACGAAATAAAAAAAGGTGGGACATGGGTATTTGCAGCGAAACTATTAGGTGTGGCCCATTGATGTCTTCTACAATGTTTCCACATTTCTTGAAAACTTTATGTTTGTGCTAACAAATTTTTTACAACGCAGAAGAACGATGGCCTATTTTGCGTTATTATATTCAAATAAGCTTCATTATCTAACAAATTGGCCATTTCTTCTTTTAAACATCAATAGCAAGTTTTTAGTTCAAAAAGATGAAAAAATCCCTACATACGCAATATAATATAACAAGAAGCTTAGTTACATTTAAAAAAAAATTAAGTGCCCTCTTGGACCCCTTGATCATTTGTACATCATTTTAAAGGGTATCAGTTGTTGAATGAATTAACGTTATGATTAGCTGCTAATACTTGCTCACCTGTAATCTACACTTCCTCAAAGATAGCCCAAACATTTCTTTAAAACTGACGTAAAACCTTGTGCAAAAAAGTGTATTATAAAATACTTAAAACTTTGTAGAGCATTCAAAAAATGAGAAAATTCATATATAAAATTTATGATACAATAAACGAGTTTAAAGAGGGTATTACATTTGGCATTCCTTTTTCACCCTATAACTTCGTCCAGTTAAGAGATAGAAATTTTGACTTAATCTATAATGTTTTAATGTAAGGTTATCGATTTGAATCAATAGAAAAAAATGTTTTTTTAATCCAGGTGTATACACCCCTTAAATCAAATTTGTTAGCACAAACATAAAGTACTCAAGAAATGTAGAAACATTGTAGAAGACATCAATGGGCCACACCTAATAGACAGTTAGCTCTCAACTTCCGAGCCATACAGATGCGCGCATCGGTATCGTTAGCGGAAGCCAATTGCCAGCTATTTTTAAATAGATTGTCTAAAAAGTGAGTTGAATTGAGTGAGGAATAGTTTTGTCGTTAATTTCGTGCCGCGTTTTACCGGTATCGCGTTTCAATGTCCGCGAAAAAACGCCGCGAAAACACATTTCGCATCGACTATGCGAATGTGTCGAAGAAGCCATCATCTGAGGAGGTTCACCAGTTCGTCGGTGAGACGCTGGGACTGAAACGGGAGGAGGTTTTGCGGATTCAATACAGCCGCAACACCGGAATCGCTTTCATCAAAACCACTAGCCTCGATATAGCCCAAAAAGCTGTGGAGGACAATGACGACAAGCACGACCTGGTAGTCGACGGAAAGCAATACAAACTACGTTTGAGGATGGAAGATGGAGCAGTAGTAGTGAGGCTCTTCAACCTTTCCAAAGACGTCACGAACGAGGAAATAGCGAAATTTCTTAGCGCGTACGGAGAGATATTTGCGATCCGAGAGGAGGTATCAGACGAGAAACATTTTTCCCTGGTCTCCTCCGTATCGTACGAATGGCTATACAGAAAAATATTGCATCCTACGTTATCATCGACGGGGAAACGACACTCTTGTCTTACAACGGCCAGCAACAAACCTGTCGATACTGCGGAGAATACATTCACAATGGCATCTCGTGTGTGCAGAACAAAAAGCTGCTGATCCAGAAACTGGCCACTAACACCTCATCGTACGCTGACGTTATAAAGAACCCGAAACTCCAACGACCGAAAGCGGTCGTTCCTAGGCCGCTTGCCCCAAAGCCGATCGTTCCGAAGCCGACTGCCCCGAAGCCGATTGCCCCGAAGCCGCTTGGCCCAAAGCTACAGCCCCCGAAACCGGGAAATCAACAGCAGACACAAGGACATGTAGAATCGATGTCAGAAGCGGAGTCCATTGATGTCACGGGCGATGATTTTCTAAAGCCATCAGATGTGCAGCAAGAGGAAAACAGCAACACATGGATACAAGTAACACGGAAATCGGGTACCCATCCGAAGGGCGACGGTAACGAGACTGATTCGTCAACATCCAGCAGACGACAACTAAGGTCTGCCGGCAAAAAAATGCGCTGGGATAGTGAAAACATCTCCTCGACAAAAACACGAACCTCTAATCCATCCTCTTCACCAGCTATAATGTCGCAACAATAAACGTGAACAACATCACGAACACAACCAAAATAAACGCACTACGATCATTTATCCGTACGATGGATCTCGACATCGTATTCCTCCAGGAAGTAGAAAACGACCAGCTTACTCTGCCTGGTTTCAACGTTATTGCCAACGTTGACCATGCGAGAAGAGGTACCGCCATCGCATTAAAAGATTACATACAGTTCTCCCATGTCGAGAGAAGTCTAGACGGTCGTCTGATTGCTCTACGCGTCCACGGCACTACACTGTGTTGTGTATACGCCCCATCGGGAACGGCACTTCGCGCTCAGAGGGAGCGATTCTTCAACAACTCGATCGCTTACTATCTTCGTTATCGTACCGAGCATGTTATTGTCGCAGGCGATTTTAATTGTGTGCTACGGCAGTGCGATGCAACGGGCTACAATATGAGTCCGTCTCTCCAGGCCACTGTAAATCAGCTGCAGCTTCACGACGTGTGGCTTAAACTACGTCCTAGAGACGCCGGTCACACATTTGTCACTGCAAACTCTTCTTCCAGACTAGATCGAATGTATGTCAGCAGCGGGCTATGCGGTCAACTACGAGCTGTGAACACGCAAGTGTGTTCATTCACCGATCACATGGCTGTGACTTTGCGAGTATGTTTACCACACTTCGGTCAAACACATGGGCGGGGGTTTTGGTGTCTTCGTCCACATCTCCTTACTAACGAGAACATCGAGGAACTACGTATACGATGGCAGTTTTGGACACGCCAGAGACGAAATTACCGAAGCTGGATGGATTGGTGGCTGGAGTGCGGTAAGCCAAAAATTTCAAGCTTTTTCCGCTGGAAATCGAAACAAGCCTATGACGAGTTTCGTTTTGCGGAGCAATCCCTTTATGACCAGCTGCGGCGAGCCTATGACGGCTACTATCAAAATCCGATCATGCTTACCACAATAAACCGCCTCAAGGGAGAAATGCTCGCTCTGCAGCGACGGTTCACGCAAGCTTTCGTACGAATACACGAACAATTTGTAGCTGGAGAACCTCTGTCCGTGTTCCAGCTGGGCGAAAGGAGACGAAAAAGGACAACGATAGCTCGTTTGGATGATAATAGAGGTGAGATCATCGATGACTCAGCCACCATTCAAGACCACGTACATCAATATTTCTCCGAGTTGTATGCGGAGCCAGCAGAAACAGTGCAACACGAAGATTTCCAGTGCAACCAGGTTGTTCCAGAAAACGACCCAGCAAACATGTCGTGCATGGACGCGATCACTACGGCGGAAATATGGACGGCAATAAAATCGAGTGCTTCCAAAAAATCGCCCGGACCAGATGGGATTCCGAAGGAATTTTATCTCCGGACATTCGACGTTATCCATCGAGAGCTGAACCTTTTGCTAAACGAGGCACTAGCATCTAATTTTCCATCGAAGTTTGTAGACGGTGTTATCGTTTTGGTGAAGAAAAAAGAGCTGGTAACACTGTCGGCTCGTATCGACCTATTTCTCTTCTCAACTTTGACTACAAGCTGCTCTCTCGCATTCTGAAGGCGCGCCTGGAAACTGTGATGAGAACACATCATATAATCAGCAACGCTCAAAAGTGTTCTAATGCACACAACAACATCTTCCAGGCTACCGCTTGCTTTGAAAGATAGAATCGCTCATCTGACGGCACGTAAACAGGTCGGTAAACTAGTCTCATTCGATCTGGACCATGCCTTCGATCGAGTAAGACACTCATTTCTCTTTGAGAATATGCGCTCCCTCGGCATCAACAGCTATCTCGTGGATTTGCTCTCTCGGATCTCAACTTTATCCTCTTCCCGCCTTCTGATAAATGGGCATCTGACGGCATCGTTCCCCATCCAGCGGTCGGTGAGACAAGGGGACCCGATCTCAATGCATTTGTTTGTGTTGTATTTGCACCCGTTAGTGGTCTCCTCGAACGAGTGTGCGCCACTGACTTGGTAGTAGCATATGCGGATGATATCAGCGTCATCACTACATCGGCACATACAATTCAAACGATGCGGGACTTAATTGATAATTTTGGGCGTGAATCAGGATCTGTGCTCAACTTGAATAAGACGACGTCGATTGATGTAGGTTTCGTCAATGGGAACCCGATCCATGTCGACTGGATAAGGACGGAAAACAAAATCAAAGTTTTAGGGGTGATCTTTGCAAATTCTATACGGCTCATGATCACTCTCAACTGGGACGTACTGGTAGGCAAGATCGCGCAACAGGTGTGGCTACATTCGATGCGCACGCTCTCTTCATCAGAGTAATACTACTCAACACCTTTATTACGGCCAGGTATGGTATTTATCATCCGTATTGCCGATGTATTGTGTCCATACATCCAAAATAACCGCAACCATGGGGACTTTTCTGTGGAGGAGACAGCCAGCGCGTGTGCCAATGCAACAATTGGCTAGACCACGCGAGCAAGGAGGACTGAAGCTGCAACTGCCTGCGCTAAAAGCTAAAGCACTGCTGATTAACCGCCATCTCCAAGAGATCGAAATCCTTCCTTTCTATTATTCCTTTCTTACCCAAGCAAATCCTCTTCCTCCCCTGCTGATCTTCCCTGCCTTAAAACAATTCTGCAAATTTACCCTCGTTTGCCTCCCCAAATCCAACAACATCCTTCCTCCGATCTAATTCATCGCTTCTACATTGAACAAACTGACCAACCGAGAGTAGAACGGAATCATCCCGCTGTGAACTGGAGGCGGGTTTGGTTCAATATTGGAAGTAGAGTGCTGACATCAACGCAACGGAGCAGCTGGTACCTGCTGGTGAACGAAAAAATCGAACACAGATTATTGTGGCACACCATTCGGCGCGCAGAAAACGAGCAGTGCCTACACTGTAATGGAGCAACAGAAACATTGAAACACAAGCTGAGCGAGTGTCCACGAGTGAACGCGTCATGGTGGCATTTGCAGAACATGTTGACGACAATTCTATACAACCGGAGGAGGCTCTCATTTGAGGATCTCATTCATCCTGTTTTGGACAACATAGGCAGAAGACAAAAAAATGAAATATTAAAACTTTTCATCAACTACGTCACCTTTATCATGAATTGTGATAACGCAGTAGACGTAGGCGAATTAAATTTTCATTTACAAGTTGAAATGTAGTAAATTGCACTGTAATTTTTTTATACAAATTCAACCAAAATAAACCAAATTTTACGTAAAAGAAAAACAAAAAAAAGTAGTAGGGTATGTGTCCCTTGACTCAGCCTATTATGCAACCAGCGATTACAATTTTCATCATAACTCAAAAAGTTTTTAAGCTGTAAGCAGATTCAACTAGTTATACACTGTAAAGATAAGTTTGATAAGACATTTGGTAGCATGTATCACTAAAAGTTACACAACTATTTTTATAATGCCATAAA